>OY735268.1:7469897-7527109 GCA_963457715.1 Argyresthia albistria | reverse complement strand
GCAGGCCCGAGTAAATTTAACTCTTTGACGTATAAAACCCTGCCGTGGACGTCTGAATTATTCCATACGCTCGCGTTGCGCCCGCGACGTCTCCGTCTGTTGTGCGTATTGTTTTAATTGCGTCATCTGTTTTATGTTTATAGTCCAATTTGTTCTGGCAATCTTTATTGTCATTGGAACCATTATGGTTGCTATTAAATTCTTAGTTTATTTCAGTTTCCTTTTTTGTAACATGCAATGTTAATTTATTATATTATGACTCAGTCTCTCTCTTTAAATGGTTCCTTGGCGCAATCGTCGTTGTCTAATCATTTATGTTCTCTCTTTATATTAAGAAATATAGAGATTTGCTCCGAAACGTTGTATGCCTCTATTTCTTTATCTTCTAAAATATAATTTCTAAGAGGATTTGTTATTTTGGTTTGATATAAAACTCGGCACTAGGCAATTTAGGAAAACTTGTCTATTAGGTATCTTAATAACGTAGTCAATATGTCACTTGAAGCACAGATATAATATTATACTAATACAGATAGACCACCTAGAACAAAATATGACACCGGCGTAAACTGAGATGCTACGGAAGCTTCTTTAGTTCGAGGCCATTATCGCTTGGTGCAGCAATATCGAAAAATTGCAAATACCGTGAGATGGCGCTAAGATATATAGGATTTATTCCAAGATTAGCGCCACCTAAGAAAGAGCGGGGCTTCCTGGTACAGGTATTTCTTACTTAAAAGGAAGCTCCAATCAACTTGTAATCTAAAATTAAGTTTGTTACGGAAATAAAGCTTTTTTTTTACCTAGAAATATATTATCTGAAACCATGGCGTTTAAAGTATAAATCTTACTCCTCAAGCCATCTCTTTATAGGAAGGGTTTCTAATTCTAATTTGTATGGGATGAGCACCCTGTGCTTGAAGTCACTTCGAGAAAGAAAATCCTTCAGAACCTTCAAACAGCTACACCGATTTTTCTGTAACATTACAAAGACCAAGATTAACCAATAAAAACCGCGGTATAGTCTATCTTAAGAAGACAAGTCCATCCCAAACCACATTTCGACGTTCAACGAAAAAAGAGTCCGTGAGCTCAGACTGCCAGCAGGCTCTAGTTCGGACTAAATAGAAAAGTTTACTGTTAACCTAAAGGCTAGCAGGACGAGATCATGATATCCATCCAACCATTGAGATCTACATCCTTCACACATAAACCAGAAAGTAAAATTATTACCTTCAGGTTAAAGATCCTCTTCCATCTGACGACCTCTGTGGCGCAGCGGTCGTGGTTCTGCCTACCATTCGAGAGGTCCCGGGTTCGATTGCCGGCTGGGGATAAAGAAAACAAAAAACCCCAGGTCTTGAATGTCTACATGTTCGTGATGTCGCTGTTTCTGGTTCCCACGACACAGGGTATCCTACCTAGTGTGAGGCCAAAAGCCAAAGGCCTGCAAGTGACTGTTTATGTTTATCTTCCTTAGGCAACAACAGCGGGTCGACCTCGGGCTCGGCCGCCGCCCCGCCGCCCACGGAGCCCGACCCGGACCTCGACAGCATGCACATGATGCTCGACCCGCACCTGAGACCCATCTCGCCGGACCTCACCAGTGAGGAGTCGACGAGGGTGTTCGAGGAGCACAAGCAGATGGCGCAGGAGTACTTGAAGGTAGGTTTAGCAAACTCTATGAATTACTTTCGTCGCTTGAGCGGCCGTGGTTTTGATAACAGCTACGGGGCTTTCCTCACCCAGAGGATCTCACCCGCTGTGCAGCGCGCTAACGCGACGAGTGTTATGGGCACCTTTGGGCTGGGGGATACTTGGAGCGGGTGGTTTGTTTGTGTAATTATTCGTTTATTATTTTATTCATGAATTCAAGGTTCAGTGCAATGGTTACGGTACATGCACGGTTGGGAATCCAAAAAGGGGCAATGTGCAGGTAAAAAGATCGATTTCTATTTTGTGTTAAAAATGTAATAAATGCAAGATATATAAAATAGTTTTTGCCTTAGTGAATTGATTTCATTATTTACATAGAAGTCCCTGAATGAGAGAGAAGAGTGCAGCGGACAGCCTGCCACCAAACTTGGGTTCACTGCAGGTTGTTAACCCTAGAAAGATAACCTACGTCGCAAAGGCGCCCACGCTGCTAATATAGTGTTGGCTTTTTCCAATCGATGAGCGTATCAACTGGTCCTTCAGAGCCAACTCAGTCGTCGGTTAGCGCTGTAGCAGGATGGCTGTTTCTTCGCGGTAAGTACTATAATTTCATAGGTATGACCAGTGGATGCCCTCTCGAGGCGTATGGTTTTAAGACTGAAATTGGTAAAGACTGTCTGTAAACCAGGTTGTTGTAGGTAATTCTATTGTAGTTATATTGTCAACTTATTTGCAAGAGAAAAACAATTTTTTTTTGTAATAATTTACGGGACTACCCCCATAAAAAGAAGGATGTTGTTTTTTTTTATTTTTCGTAGAGGTCTAGTGATTTATGTTTCCAAACCCTTAAAATAAAACAAATTCTTAAAGTAACGCATTTTATTTTTAAAACTATCCCGGATTATTAAAATAAGTACATTTGTTCAGGCAAATATGCCAAATACACCATTAATTAGACGCATTACAAAATCATGCGCCTCTGAAGCGTATGGTTATCTTTTAGGCAAGTTTTACTATGGTTATCTTTCTAGGGTTAAAGGGTCGATTTCATCAAACGAATGAGATCTTATTCGTGTGACGTAAAATCGACCCACGAACGGTGTTACGCACGCTGCAAATAGCGTTGCGAAAGCGTTTCGAATCTGCTATTTGAACGTTGTTACGCACGCAGTAAATAGCGTTGCAAGCGTTACGAATCTTCTATGAGGGTCGATTTCGATGTCAAACGAATGAGATTCGTCGCACGAATAAGATCACGTGAAATCGACCCTGAAGGCCCAAAATGCGAAAATACTAAGATCTAAAAGAGCTCCATTATTCTATTTGAACTGGAAACGCGTAAGTTCCAGTTCAAAAAGTTAAAAAAAATATATATTTTGACCATAAAATCTTACAGATCGCTTAGTCAACGTCATTAATATTTTTGTATACTACCGCCCGTTCGGCAGTTGTGGGCTTGTGGGATGGAGCAAAGAAGGGCAAGAAACTCCCCCGTACCTCTTTGTAATAAAAATATGTGTAAGGTAAAGTGTAAAGTATACACGTACCTACTGACTCAGTCCATCGCCCCTCTTTGGATTTCTGTGCGCTGAGATGGTATAAAGACCACGCAGTTTTGTCATCTAATCGTAATGATTACCTTAGTTAAGTGTCCGGATCTTCTGCAATTAGTACAAGAGTACAACAAATAGACGCTACTTTTGACTAACGTTTAAAGGACTACCCCCATCACTCATCAATTCATTATCTATTAAACCTCGAAATTCAACAACTAGGTACATAACATACCCTTTAAGACACCAGAAACAGCAACAATATCTGGTTCCGAGCTTTGCTCGGCGGCGGTTGGCGGTACAAACACAATAAAACATTATACTTATTCATATCATCAAACTGCATTAACATCGATTAATGTGCTGCTCTGTTTTTGAACAGCTGCAAACGAGAAGCAAACAGGCGGGTTGAATGGCAGATGATGAACTTAGATTCGACCGTATTTGAACGAAACCTTTTTGTGTGAATTTTCCGAAGACGCGCCAAAAAATTGTCACGTGATCTGAGGTCGCAATGAGTTTACTTACTTTTTGATTGTCTTTGGAATTCATGCATTATTTTCATTGTACTAAAGTGAAATTGAATGAGAAAAGCATGAAAACTCGAAAATACGCGATTTTTCAGTTATGAGGCCTAGCTCGATCGATTTTTTACCCCCAAAAACGCCTATATTGCACATCGAAAACTACAGCGCTATTTTCTACAACACAAAAATATATCGTTACATACAAATATTCCTCGTATTAGATACCTATTGGCTACCGCCCGGCTGTCCTCGCCTCTCGGACACCAATTGGGGGATAAAGTACCTACACACTTATTGTTCTTCTACAGATACAAACAGAGCTGGCGTACCTAAGCAAGCACAAGAATGAGTTGGAAGACCAAATGGACGACGAGGAGCTACGGCAGAAGAAGGAGATGATACAACTAGAAATTGAAAAGGTGAGCCTAGTTGTATACTGAATTCGTATTCAAGGGCTGTTTTTAAATACTTGTGGAACCTCGACTACCTGGGCCGCGAGTCGCGTACATGAATCGCATGGCAATAACTATAGCGAGGCGCAAAATGCCGCTTTTGGCACTGGTCCCACCGGCGACGAGTAGCGATTGGCGAGCAGCGAGGAGCGAGTGTGTAGTTCTGATAGTTTTGTCGCTCTGCTATGACACTGGTCCCGGCGACAAGCGAGCAGCGAGTAGCCAGTGTAGTTTTGTCGCTCAGCGAGTGCTCGCTAGCGACGGGCGATACTCGCACCACTCGCTCAAGGGCGGCGGTGAGGCGGCGGGGGGGCAGCCGAGCGAGCCATTCTTAGCGAGTATCGCCGAGCGAGTGTCGCCGAACGAGTGTCGCCGAGCGAGTACCACGCTCCGCGCCGCGGTAGCCGCGATCAAAGAGGGAAGAGCGAGTCCTCGCCGGCAGTGTGTACAGCCAGCGATGAACTATAAATATATGTCTCTCTTTTACCCACACGGGATTTGTATCTTCTGTTTGTTTCTTGAGCGAGAAAATCGCCGATAGTTAATCGCTTTCTCGCCGTCGTTGGTGGGACCACTGCCATTGGCTTGGTGACGTTTTGCAGGGGCGCGCCGCGTCGTCGGCTACAAACAAACCGGAATTTTCCGCCTCGCTATAGCTATCGCAATTACGCGACTTGCGGCCCTGCAGTACCGTTTTGCAAATGTAGTAAATAATTAAGGAAATTCATGAGAATTATTCTTGTAAAGATGGTAAAGCGAGGCGTGAATTTTTTTCATAACATGGAATTCATAACATTGGATACTTAGTTAATTAAGGGAACTATAGGTCTACATTTAAGAATTAATGTTACTAAATTAGTTTATGACTGTTTGTTCCTAAATAAATAAATAAATAACATCGCATCGGTAAAAACTAAAGCTCTTCGAAAACATATGCCAGTTGATCAACATGTTTTGGTAGAATAGTGTAATAGAGATGCGCTAATCCTGTCCTCTAAAGCAACGGACATGGAACGTGTCATCTTCGGTAGGCACGGACGGTCCGTTAATATAGTCCGCGGAGTACCTATACTATACTCATTCCGGGATCGAACACATGTCCTGAAACTATTACGATCCGGAACGACTCATCTTTTTGTGTAAACATTTAACAGTAAATGAAAATTAATTCCATCTCTCGCAGGACTCCCTCATCAAACTGTACTGCAGTCTCAAGAAGCAGTTGGCGCGAGTGGACAACGAGGCGTGGTGCGTAGTACCTGACGACTTACCTCACGAGTGACGTCACTTGCGCGGGCGCAACGCCCATGGACCCCACCGCGCCACCCCACGCAGTGTTGTGCGATAGACTCTGAGCCTTGCAATAAGGATCACTCTTGTATCGTTGATCTCAACACGCTGACGGTTCCAGCAATTTTGAGTTGCAGGATTGAACGGTTTTAAATGACGGTTTCTGGATGAAAGGAATCGGAAGATGACTCCTAACAAACTTTTGTAATGTTATGCACGAGATGTTAGTCTTGATTGAGTATCAAAAAAATTACGTGTTAAACCTAATTTGACGTTTCTGTCATTATTTTCTAGAGGAGAAAAAAAACTAATTTAACATTCAGTCCTCACTATCTGGTTTTAAGGCATTCAAGTCAAAACAGTCATAATCATTTTAGTGATTGGTCATTATGTTTTTGTTGTAGTTCTTTATAATTAGATTTTAATATTGTATCCGAACTTCATAGTTACATAATAACCAATATTCTAACCAAAGACAGCACGTTTTAGTGCTTCAAGTTAGTAATTAATGCTATTCTTGTAAATGTTGCTGCTTATATAATAATGAAAGCATTATTTACTGTGTGTGTATGCATTTGTGTTCCTTGTACTTAAATGTAAGATAGATTATTTATATCAGCAATATTAGTATTTTGTTAAGATAAATAAAGATATTAAAATATTCGTTCTCTTACTAAGTAAATTTACTTTAATACCAGGATGACACAGGCTACCCAGAACCGCAAAACGCCAAGTAGGTAGACCACCAGCCAGATGGACGGATGACATCACCGCCATAGTCGGTATAGGCAGTGGATGCGGGAGGCACAGGACCGGAGCGGATGGCGTGGTAGAGAAGAGGCCTATACCCAGCAGTGGGTAGGTGTGGGCTGATTGATTGATACCAGGATTACTATGAGCTAGTTGTTAGTGAACAGGTCAATTAATTAAGAGTCATAAAGGCAAAAGGGGTAAAATTCAGTCCAGAGATTTTATTTTCATTATTCACAAGATAAATCTGCATTTCAATACTATTGGAATGATGCACATGATATGTCTAAATATCCATAGATGAACTCAAAAAGTTTTGGCACGTTTTAGTTTAAACGTAAGCAGGTACTTAATTATTTTTGAAAAAATATCATAACTTCAGTAAGTATGTAATGCAGTGAGATTCTCACGAAATGCTTTCAAAAACACAATTTGTGTAAGTATCTTATCTAATGGACGAAAATCACGCAACAGCTAAACCTATATACAAAAAATACAATTCACAACTGTCTATCTTTAGCTAAAGATGTTTATAGCCTTTTACATACAACATACATATACAACAAAGTGGGGAACCATTTTGTGACATTAAATTTAGGTATATATTTTATCTCATAGGTGACATACTTTAGAATTCAATGAATATATAATAGAAATCGTACTTTTCTAAACTTTACACACTAGTAAAAATGCTTTGATATGGTTTTTTGTTTCACGATTTCATTTACAAATCATTGCACAAAATATCATTGAAATAATTTTGAAAATTAACTCAATACAGTAAATCAAGTAATGAAGACCATAATTTAGCAGCTACTTTTATGAAATATTATCTAAATAATATTAAATTAAATAGATAAATTAGTATACTTATTAAATAAAAGAATTCGGATAAATATCGATTTTTTGCTAGTGTTTGTAGAAAAAATATTATTATAGCACATTATTATTGATATAATATGAAGAAAATAATGGAAAAACTAAAAATTGTGACGAAAATTATCACAATATGTAAAATATGTATGTGTAACTTATACTTCAAAATAAATAAAAATATAATGAGCATTCAAAAATTCGTCGACGGTGGTGTATGATGGTTTTTGCCAGAGATAAATGAAGACTTACAGATTTTAGCTACAATCTTCCAATGATATTTTTGGTTGATGAGTGAGTGACGTTCACAGGGGGCACCACTTCTACGCAACACAATGCAACGAACCTGTCATCCACACCGATCTTTCATTATTCATTGGTCATCAAGCGTTGGTTCCAGCAGTCAGCGCGCGCCAAAATATCGTTGGAAAGCTGCAGAACGTGAGTTAACACTAATCTCGAGTAAACTGTGACAGCTACATTCAAATAAGTGGAATATTAGGTCATTTGTATGGGGTTGTCAAAGTTTACTTACACAGTTTCTTGAAAACAAATAAAATAAGCTTCACCTTCGAATCACTAGACGAAATGGACCTAATTAATCTAAGTATGTTTAATATTATATATTTTTTAGGTATTTCTTACATAAATAATTTCAGAACTTACAAAAAGACTAAGGCAACATGTCCTACTTCATTGCTCATCTTGTCAGAAAAATATAAATAATGATACAACGTTAAAGAAAAATAAAGTAACTTCTATTAAAATACAAAGGCTTCGCACGACTGACTGTTAGGATAGCCTACAGGCGGGTATAAGAAATTTTCGAGGCAAAAAATTCGGTCCTGTAAAAACCCAGACCTCTTATTATCTCAATTGATTAACCACAAATAAAATTATATCTGCATCTGCCCAACTTTGGCCGGATAAAAAGTGGTGTTTACTTATGTTATTGTAAAGATACCATTTGTAGTGACATATATCGAGTAAGGTTCTAAAGTAAACCTTTCCGACATATTCGTAATGAAAAATATATATAAAATCTCACATGAAATAGCTACATGGCAGTTGATTATTATCTTTCTACAAAGAAACTAGAATCATATCCAGTGGGCTCACTCAGTATATCTAAACCGCTTCACTAATGCAAACAGATAATATTGTGGTCAATATCCTCGGGAATAATCTTATCAGAAAACAGTATCAATTAAACTGTGGCAAATACAAGGCAGCCTGGAAATTTATATGGCACAATCGTGCCTCCAAGACGGATGTAATATAATACGAAAATCTACGCATACTTACTAAACATACTATTTACGAAAACAACAACTTGAATAAAACCTAATGGCAAAGTTATTAGCACCCAGCTTCGATAATGGTAAGTATTCTGTATTAGCAAAGAGTTATGCTAAACGGAAAGTTTCGTGAATTTAATTGAAGATATTGTAATTTGTAACTATTCGTCCAAGCCGAAGATATAAACTTGCACATAGTGAAGTGAGCTACACCCTGTGCGATCTATTGCGCATCATACGCAGCTAACTTCACTTTACAAGTTTCGAGCCGCTACTAGTACATACTTACACTAACCTGCAGAGATCACAACGTAACAACACGGCATAAAATATTTGTAGACTGTGTGGCAGTTTCATATCAACGCCATCTATCGCTTTTTCGGCTGTTCTTTTAAATTTTGCATTTTTAGAAGGCTTCCGATGTCTCAAGAAGGCTTGAGACTTCATGGAATAGTTATAATAACACCTAAATTGGTCCAGCCGTTTGAGAGTAATGTGCATACCAAAACGTTTAGCGATTCATTTCTAAGATCAAATTACTCAGTGTATGATAAACCAGTTAAACCTACATATATTTTATACATGTTAGAGGGTATATTAGTGAACATGTTTTTGCAATTAGTTTCAATATAATACAGTCATGATAGTGAGCGAGTATTTGTCAAACATAGACATATTCTATAGGGTATGAGTGGAACAGGCTTACTTCGCCAACTGCTAAATGCCAATTCCTAACACAATTGTTTCAGTGTTATTTAGTATTTTTCAGGTCTAGTCATTCGTACAATCTCATGGGAACTTAAACAATATAAAATAACATACATTGACATACACTTAACCAGAACTAATGTGGTATGGCGCTCCAGCTGATGAGAAATAGGATAACTAGAGGACCACAATGTGTGGTACGAACAGAAACCACAGAAGGATCAAGGTTTTGTGTCTGTTTTGTGTAGTACCTAAATAAAGAAATTTCGAATTGCCAAGGATAGACTAAACGCAATACAAGTAGAGATAATTTGAGACCGTGCAATAGACTCCTTTATCAGGCACAGCACAACAGTCATCAAGCAGAATCGCCATATCACCTCAGCTCTGCTTACACTCTTGACAAAATAACTTGACATCAGGCATTTAATTGTCACGATAAAACAAGGAAGCCTTTCAAGCAAAATAAGGAACAGATATCTTCGTATCACACTGTCCCTTGAGTTATCGCGACCTGACGTTATACCCTGAAAATCATAATCTCGGGCACATTTGGGCAACGTTATGGAATAATACAAATTATCATATTAAGCTATAAGGTATTGTCAACGATTCACAGGATCTCACAATATTGTGTGATAGTTAGATACTTATATAAATTTTTCAGATATAAATGAGAATAGACTATGTTATCTAACAAGTGGGGAAGACTGGTGTGGTCTATCGTTGTGAAATCTGAAACAAGGAATAACGTGTTTATTATAATCGCAATGAACTAACTAGAAGAAGTTGACAATTCACTACTAAAGCACAAAAGAGATAATATGTAGTACTACGTACAGAACGGCCACTCCCTTCCCCGCGCTCATTCAGATACCGCACCTCACCCCGGAGCTCGCAGGAGACTTCGCGGGCTTTTACTACAGAAGCTGAACGCACACATTCACAAACGAACGAGTTTACGCACACATTTGCACGTGTACAAGCGTCATTTGGTCATGTAGTATCTAATAATAGGTGATTCTTTTACGAGCTTTGTATGGAGTGTCCGAGGTGTGACTAAAGGTAAAGATTACAGATGTCTGATTTAGTAACAGATTATATTTATTACAAGTAGGGGCACGTAAGTTGAACGCTGACCGTTATTGCGCAGAATTCAAAAAATCAGAGTCTCACGGGGGGCTAGAGGGACGAAGGGCGCGCGTGCGTAGCGCCGATTGGCTCTCTAGTCGTACTTCGTCCCCCGCACTGATACGACGCTCCGCGCACGTCTGACTCACTCACTCACTTACAGTCGCGTTGTAAAGTGTGTTGTTATTGCTGTTCATCGTTGTTGTTTTTTGTTAAGTTTGAGTTTGTTTGTTATTGTTGGTTTTTCTTTAGGTTTGTTTGTGACTATAGACAGTGACAATGCTTAGAAAAAATACGCACTCGCACCATTAAGTTCAAATTCCAAAAAAGCTGACATGCAGGCTTGGCTCACCGAAAAAGGCATACATTACGAGGAAACACTACTGAAACCTCAATTATATAATTTGATCAAGACAAACAAGGAAAAATTCAAAACATTTTCAATTGACCGAATCCTAGCCGGACAAGGCCATGAAGTGCTGAGATTACCACCATACCACCCAGATCTCAACCCAATTGAGATGGCATGGTCTGATATAAAACACTAGTAGCCAGCAAACATGTAAATGGAATGTTAATAATTGTATAGACCTAATTCAAGAAAAAGTTTTACTGATGGGTGCATGGGATTGGCAAAAGTTATGCAAAAAGGTGAAGGATACAGAAGAGGAATTATTCTACTCCCTATAAACTTAATCACTCTGTCACATAACATGATCAACTTTGATTGGAAGTCGTTTCTTTCATTTATTGATTTAAAAAAGTTTAATATCTAAAAGTAAAACATCCGGTTACAAGCTATGGAACACTCCGAACACTAAACTTAACTACCTATTTATAAAGTAATAATTGTATTGCGTGCGCGACTGTACTCATGCGCAGCTATCCCCTCTACATTTCGCTCAGCGCTCAACTTACCTGCCCCTACTTGTACCTAGTCATTTCGACTTCAGGCAAACGCGGAGTAGCAAATCAACGGGTTAGATAAAATCATGTAACCTTGTAGCTATTTCTGTACATGGGTCGGTCGTTCGTATTGGCTACCGACCGTCTGTCCTCTTCCCGCCTCTCCCCATTCTGGGGTGGGGTGGGATAATTTAGGGTGTAAAAGTGTGATAAAGTGGAGCCGCCTGCTGTGTGTGAGTACACCGCTCCAAGTCGACTTGCGAGCTAGATTGCTCCTGCGGCAGATGTGTAGATAAATTGCTATAGCGAGAGCGCAAAAATCGCCTGCAATGCTATTTGAATTATTGACGATACATAATGCCGAAATTATGTTGCGTTATAGCGTACAGCGTAACTTCGGTCGGGCGTAAGTTCAGCGGCAACTAAGTAAGGTAAGTTCGGCACTTATGGTGTTTCATATCAGCCGAATACGTCGGAACGTAAAATCAGCTGCAGAACTTCGGTCGCGTAACTTCGGCATAGTGTTTAGACACTTAGGATCCAGACCTACCGGGCGCTCTGGGGCCTAATGCTACCTAGTAGAGATTCTCCCTCACCTGGCGCTAGCTGACCCTCGCCTGCCACTTGAAGTCGGTCTGCATGAGCCACTGCTGGCCGCGCGCCCGGCTGCACGGCCGCAGCACCGGCTTCCACACGTCCGACGCCTCCGGCTTACTGTGACAACTAACTAACTAATGCTACCAAGTAGAGATTCTCCCTCACCTGTTGGTCAGCTCGGCGCTAGCTGACCCTCGCCTGCCACTTGAAGTCGGTCTGCATGAGCCACTGCTGGCCGCGCGCCCGGCTGCACGGCCGCAGCACCGGCTTCCACACGTCCGACGCCTCCGGCTTGTCGAGGCACATGCCCGTGTTCGTGTGCTTTATGTTCCGCGTCTGGAAGAGAGCACATTTGGTAAGATAAATAAGCTGCCAAGTGCGAGTTGGACTCGCGTTGAGAGGGTTTCGTACAACAATTATCACCAAAAAAATACCCTAAAAGTACCCTAAAATTCAGTTTTTCATACAAACTTTGCACCACAGATTTCGGAGTTTTTATGGGATATGGGTGCAAACATGTGCTTGCATACCAAATTTCAGATTTTTAGGACTTCAGGAAGTACCCTAGAGGTTTCGATGACATGCGAATCGGTCATATTATTGAGCACAACTTTTTCAAAATAAGTCTTAAAAATATTATAAAAATACATTTCAGATCCTCACAACACATGCGCTTTCATTTGATATGTCACACGGCATATTTTGAATTTATTGAATTTTATTTTTCTCATACCTCTGTCTTTGGGTAACAGATATTTATATGTATACCAATTTTCAACTTCATCGGTCCAATATGTTCTGAGTAAAATGCCTGTGACACACGGACGCACGAGTGATCCTATAAGGGTTTCTCCTTCTGAGGTACATTTATTGTTCTTTTCTTACATCCTATTTATAGTGGTAGCCCTAACTCCCAAACTAGGGTGACCTGTCCTGACGGAGCTAGAAGCCTCACGGAACATAATAAGGAACTTATTTGTAGGGGAAACGGAAGAAAGGCGGTCGCCCCAAAAACCCGTAGAAAGAGGCCACCATTTTGTGTGCTCAGGGCTGGGATTCGCGTACAGGAATGGCATGGAGATAGCTATACCGAGGCGAAAAAAGCTGGTTTCGCCTTGCAGAAACGCGCCTTGCCGACTACAAACTAACCGCAATTTTGCGAATCACGGTCCAGATTGGGTCTATTCGTAATAAGAATGCAGTGAGTCATCAGTGTTTTTTTAAATTTAAATCTGTTAACACACACTCACAGGACAGGACACAACCGTCGCGTTCGAAATGTTGCCTTCAACTGGTCACTGTGAACTTGGCTTGATAATTGGAAACGATTTGATTGGTTACGGGGCGTGGTTAGGCCGCCGGACAATGATGTGATGACTCACTGCATTCTTATCACGAATAGACTGTAGAGCAGATGGCCGAAGATCGATCCCTGCCGAGGGGTGACAAATTTGTAAATATGCCCCACTGCTGGGCAAAGGCCTCTCTCCGACTCTTCCACTCTAACCGCTCCTGAGCGATCTACCTCTACTTTAACCCATTCCATACAGGCGGGGTTAGATTCTAGAAATGGCCACCAGTTAGGCTTGTAGCTGTGTACCTTATTATCGTAAGTCCAGTCCTGGTTGCCGCGCATACCATGGCAGCGGATCAGTTTGATCGGGCCGCGTGGGTTGGCTGCATCTAAGCAGTTGTCGTCAGACATCACCTGCCTGCGTTTAGTGTATGCGAACACCTGGAAAGCAACGTCGATTAATAAACATCTACTATTTTTATGGAATAATATCGACGATTCTCGGTTAGCGTTTTGGGTATCTACCTCGGACATGCATTCTTAGATTTATTCTTACATGTGCAATAATACCGTACTGATGATGAGCGCGAATCCCGGCGCTGAAAACACTTCAGAGGTGAATGTTGTGTAGATAAAGAGGCCTTATACTCTACAGCGGGTTTCCTGATGAATATGAATTAAACTACAAGCACATATACTACCAGATGGTCAACTCTACCTACACCCTGAAATGGGAATCAGAAACAGCGACGCAATACCCACTCTTTCAGTTGTACATATTTTGGTAGCGACATGAAAGATCGGATCGGTACCTGGGGCCCGATGCTGCTCTGAGAAACGCACTTATATTGGATCGCTACCGCTTCTAAAACACCCAAAATGGCGTCATTTGGTATGCTCCTAAAGAATTGCAAATAGACTGCAAGCAAAACGTATACGCTTTGCTTGCAATCTATATACGATCTATTTGCAATTCTTTAGGAGCATACCAAATGACGCCATTTTGGGTGTTTTAGAAGCGGTAGCGATCCAATATAAGTGCGTTTCTTAGAGCAGCATCGGGCCCCTGTTTGATAATCTGCAAAGGTGACAAATGAACTGTTTTGTCATAATAAAACGTTTTAGGGGAGAATGCCCAGGTATCCGTGCGTACCTGATTACCACCCATGCCGTGGCAGTAACCCATGCCAAGTGGCTGCCCTGCCTTGCCTCCTAACGTGTCTAGGCAGTTCGACGTCTCCACGTTGCGTATCTGGAAACCATACGAAAACGGATTAATACCCAGTGATCGGATAATCGGATGCATATTTACCTAGAGCTCGTCTAAGCTGAAATGACGCGCCCCACTCCTTGGTTTTGTATTTACTTGTCATACAAACCAAGGAGTGGGGCGCGTCATTTCAGCTTAGACGAGCTCTATCTAAAGTTCAACTAATATGGAATAAGTGCATTCCATATTAGTAGCTATCGAAAAAATCCCGATTTAAGTGACCAAATCACAGTGATTAGAATGGTAGTAACTGTTTATATACATTATGGAAACAATTTAATAAAACTTTTTTTATTCGTTTGTTTTTTGTTTTTTCAAACTCATCCTCTTGTACCCTTACATACACACATATTTGCAGGATCAAATATTAACACTTACCCTCTTATTCATAAAACTTATCAAGCCTTTGATAACTAAAATGTGTTTTGTCCCTTTCTCACAAACACAAAATGTTAAAGAGAAAGACAAACTAATTTTAACGGCATTTTAGCTATAATAGGTTTATTGGACGTTTATGAATAACAGCTTGAATATATATGCATCTGATAAGTTACAAAATATCGGGATACCCTTTACCCTGTTTTTTTTGATAAATTAGAAGATAATTAGAAGCTGCTTCCATATTTTTAGCGAGCGAAAGAGAGTCCCAGTATAACCTCTCCCATTTCCACTCCAGAGAGTTTAATTGCCCTTCTTCTCCCACAGTGGTCTACCGTAAAGAGGCAAAAAAGTGTTCCAAGTATATTTGTAAATATACACAGAAAATAAATAATTTTTGACTTTGACTTTGACCACAGGGTGCTCATCCCATACAAATTAGAATTAGTAACCCTTCGTAAAAAAGAGATGGCGGGAGGAGTAAGATTTGTACTTTAAACGCCATGGTTTCAGTTACCATACTTCTAGGTGGCGCTAATATTAGAATAAATCCTATATATCTTAGCGCCATCTCGTAGTATTTGCAATTTTTCGATGGTGCTGCACCAAGCGATAATGGCCTCAGTTTACGCCGGTGTCATATTTTGTTCTAGGTGGTCTATCTGTATTAGTATAATACATATTATAGTATCTGTGCTTTAACTCACCTCCCCTAGGTAGTAATAGTCGAGCGGCATCTGGCTCTCAGGGTAGATGTTCTCGAGGTACCAGCGGAAACTCTTGCACTTCAGCCGCTCGCGCAGCGCCTTGCGTTCGCTGACGTCGCCGACCGGTACGTTCAGCGCTCCTACTCGGGGACAGGTAAGGGGTTAATACGGACTAATGACTATTGCTTCGGGAAAGTAAGTCCGTTTAAAAAAATGTGCCTTGTTGTCATTATGTGTTTTATTGTTTAGTTCGTCAAAATATCAAAACACTAATAGGAATCTTAAAGCTTTCGGATTTTTTTCGGCAGAAATAGAGTTTTTAGGACACAAAAATATATACTCGTTGGCAATGCAATATTATTGTATTGAAATCGCGATATTAGTTGTATATTATAAAGCCGCAAAAATAGTAGTTGATTAGCTCAATGAAGTTATTGCTAGTTATTAAATCAAGTTAGTATGATTACTAATTAAAAGCATAGCTAAGTCTGAATGAACCAATGATTTATGAATATGAATGAAAATGCGAATCAAATCCGAATAGCGATAGTGTATCGATCGTACGGTTGTCTGCGGCACTTAGTTTATTTGGAGAATGACTGCCAAATACGACATTTTACGCCTTTCGGAGTAATCGATACACTCTCGATATTCTTCTTTCATAAGAGAATGGGGCCTCTGTATTTTAGCTGACACGCAATCAAAGAATGGGTTTCACAAGTATGAATATAATGTATAATAAAAAATAAAAGGTATGCTCTAAAATGATCTCTAGAATCTCTAGACTGATCAACCTTTTAGAAAGCCCACTCTTTAACAGGTCATATAATACTTAGAATAAGAATCATGCATTTGAAACCGAATAAAACGTTAAATGTACTTTGTGTTAAGTATTCATTCTTATTCTCTAGTATTATCCAAAATAATACACACGGATATATTTATCAGAAATATATAAAAATATAATAAAAACCGACAGCAATTGAAGCGTTAATTGACATTGGCTTTAAAAAATATCATTAGTATTTTTATTCCTCATACTTAACCCAAATGAGTATTTTTTCATCACTGCTGTCAGAAAAAACTAATATGACATCATATAAAACGGAATGGTGATGGGAAAAGACATCATTCTATGTAGTTTAATAGAGCCCTTAAGGTAACTACGGTTATAGGTAAGGTAGTTATCATAGCCGAAATTCGCTGGAAAACGTTTCTCCGTCCAACTTTGTGATTTCATGGAAAATCAATTAAGCAGAATGTTGTGGTTTAAATCAGCACGATCTGATAACATCGACCTTGTTAGTTATGAGTTACTGAGTTAGCTTATTACTGCGATACGTGTGGCTGAAAACGGCCAGTTAATTTGCGAATGAATGATAACTTCCATTCCGGTAATAGTTCGTAGATTTGTGACGTCTCAGATTCAAATGACGAGTAATTGATGGTGTGTTTTAAACTATTGATGATATTGTGTGTGTCCTACTTTTTTTTTGGTTCTATCTTTTTCTTTTGTATGGTGTGTTTCTGTCCTTGTAATAAACGTTTCTTTCTTTCTTCTAATTTAACCACTCCTTTCCCGGGGGTCATTTTGAAGCAACGCGATTTTTACCTTAAGCCATGGTAATAAGATTTAAAACGACGGAAAACCCTTTAGCGGTAAACAAGAGGGTCAACTAAACTGATTTCCACCAAAGCTGTCCAGACCAAACATTTCCCAACCACTGCAGTTAGTATCGTTACCTACCTCCATAACGTTATAAAACTAAGATTATTTATGTAGTCGTAAAACGTTATAGCCGTATAACATTATAGCCGTATAACGTTATATATCGATAAAGGGTGTAACAGAAAGGTGTAGTCATATATTAGGGGGTTGTTAGGGGCATCATTCTGAGCAACTTTTACTATGAAACCGATTTGATCAGAGCAACTTTAATTTTCACTTCTCTATACAATTCCCGCACTGAGCCAGCGTGGTGGAGTATGGCTCAATCTTACTCGGATCCGGGTAAAGGCCTGTGGCCCTCTGTGGGGACATTAATGGGCTACATTTACTTTACTTTACTTATACAATTCAGCGGACCAAAACGTATGGAGCAATGAAACTTAAAGTAGCTCTGATCAAATCGGTTTCATAGTAAATGTTGCTCAGAATGGTCTCCCTAACAACCCCAATATGACTCTATCATTCTGTTATACCTTGTATAGCCGTAAAACTTTATAGCCGTATAACGTTATAGCCGTATATCGTTACAGCCGTATAACATTCAGAAATTGCATAGCGCTGAGCGTTATGAGGATAGTAACGTTACAAAGGGTCTGGACATAATCGCCACCTGGGTTAATATTGTAGTAGAAGATCCGCCACTCGTCCAGCCAGACCTCGGCCAGCCGCGCATTGTTGTGGTTGACCACGCGGCCCGTGCCGCCCGGGAACGTGTACGGCGTGGTCTTGCGGAACACGTGGCCCACGTGCGAGCACGGCGCGATCTCTAGCACGCCACCGCACATCCACACCTGGCCGGGTTAGGGGCGGTACGCCGTGAGAAGGGGAAGGGGGGGTTATTTTTAACCGACTTCGAAAAAGGAGGGGGTTATCAATTCGGTTGTATCTTTTTTTTATCATTATTTTTAATGTTTGTTACATCGAAACTATTTAAAATTTCAAAAAATCTTTCTTTTTTCGAAACTGGCCCCCGATTCTCGCGCTATTGAGATCATCTCCCCAGTCGAGATATCGGTTTTGATACCGCCTAAATCCGTCGAAAACGATCTCGATTTATATTTATTTCGATTGAAAACGGGTCGAGATTTCTCGGTTGGTCGAAAGGCTAGTCGTAAGAATAGCTTTTTCTTGTTTTTGACAGAGATTTTGGTATCTCAAAATCGATATTTCGACCATGGACATGATCTCGCTAGCGCCAGAATTGCCCCGAAGAAGCCAAATAGTTTGGTCTAATTTTTTTGAAATCAGGAATCGGTCCAGTAGTTAGGTTTCTACATGAAAAAACTGTGAAGTTTAATTTGTTTTTGCCTGGATGACATTATACATCCAGTATTTTTGGTGTGTATAGTCATTGTCGCGACATAAATTCTGGCTGTTAGGATCGTATATTCGTTTATATTATGTAATACGGTATGTACTTCTCTGTCAGAAGACAGATTTCGTAGGCTCGTTTTCGGGTCTATAGACGACATTTGTGTACCGAGCGGGGAGGACTAAGTGATATGAAGTCGGTTTTTTTAAGTTTTTAACTTGGTGAATTATTTGGGATATACACTCAGCGTAATGTATAACTCAAGGTAATAATCTTATGGGGTACCAAAGAAGAAAAATCTTGTTTAGAGTAGAATTTCAAAAAGGTGCGAATTTTTGACGCTGAGTGTAGTTATAGGACTGAGAGTTTTGACATAAAATATCATAACGACACGCCTTTTCCCATACCGGTTAGCAGAGGCCAAACTGTGCTCCGGAAATTTTGTTGGATTGTAATTAAGTTATAAAGTTGAATGGGATGCGGAAGGACTAAGGATTTGATAGTTTTGTGTACTAAGACCAAGTGGTTTGATTACAGATGGCAATATGTTGCTAGGGTCGGTCGGCCAGTTGCCAGGTTTTCCTGAATGAGGCGGTTAGTCGAACGGCACAACACACAGGTATGGGCTAAAGGACATGCGGATGGACTAATTTAATGTTTTGATGGATTGTGGATTTCATCACTTTCAAAAGAAGTTGTATAATGGACGATTATAGCTTCAAGAAAAGCAAGGAATAAGGAAGGAACTTCTCACGTCGTACTAGACCCGGTGTTAAAACAAACAGCAAATTTTGATCAATGCTTATTTGAACAGATATTTTCAAAATCAAAACGAATTAACATTGGAAATCTTGCTAACTGTCTTTACTATTTGTATCATCTCTCAAATTGAACATTGATCAAAATAGATTAGTTACGACACGACACGTTAATAAGCTCCCAAATAAAAGCAAATATAAAAATGTTATCGACCTAATTTAACCAATACAATACTGAGAAACAGCTGTAAAATTTTATAAATACAATAAGAATGCCCACCAGGCAATTTTCAATTACAATGAAGATTATACATCAATGCTATTTAGGGCTCGTATCTCTTGAGAAATATTAACAAAATGCATTATATTAGGGAACACCTGTTCAAACAACGTGAATTATATTTGAACAGAACTTGATGTTTCATTGAAATTGAAGTTATACCAGTTGCAATCTTTCAATACATAAGAGCGATTATAAAAGATAAGTACTTTAGTAACAAACTAGTTCCTAAGTTAGTACCATGGAGTTCTTTATGTTGAAAGCTTTAGTTATAGTTAGGTATATTCTATCAGGCCATGATAAATTGGCCGAGAGCGTAAACAAAGGGGAACAAATTCAATCGAATGGTTTTATTTTAACATGATCGATTTTCAGTGATTTTCTAGGTGTTTATGATTAGGCATTGATACGAAAATTATAACATTTCCTTTGTCTTTTTACAGGATTATTACAGTCATCAAAGTCTAAAAGGCAGTACTTAATCTCTTGTTTAGAGTAAGTTCGCCTATAATTGCACTTCAGTGAAGGCTGTATTTAACATGTGTGTGTGTAAAATGGAGTAAGAGTATACTCCAATCAGTATTAGTATCAGTATTATCAGTATTATCAGTTGCAACTGTGACACCGGCACGAACGGACGCTTCCTAGCTGCGTCCGCGACGATGCCCCGTAAATTAGCGACGACCTAGTTTTCGCAATATCGATACTGCCATGGCTGTACCAGCCAAGCGCGCGGACACCATCTTGGTGAACGAGCTGCTCGCCTTCGTCCAACAGAAGCTGGACGTAATGGACGAGGTCTCCCTGGAGCAGATCTGCTCGACCAGCTTCAAGGAGGCCGAGATCGCCGCCGCCAAGACTGTGCTGCAAGAGACCGCCGTCACCAGCGTGCGCCTTGTGGCGCGGAGGGGTGCTGCGAGCGGGAAGAAGGATCTCCAGGACATCTTCCGGGTGTTCAAGGAGACTGAACCCGACGACGTCCCGACCTACGTGGCCCGCGACCTCCACAAGCTGCCGCCGGTGACATTCGACCACGTCGACGTCACCCGGCTGCTGAAGGACATCGTGCGGCTGCAGGCTGACGTCACGGAAATCCGAAGCAAGTTGGAGGCTTCGGAAGGCATCTGCGCTGACCTCAAACGTGAGTTGTCAGTATTGCGTCAGGCTGATACCTCGCTGCCAACGCAGCGAATAGCCGACGCGCGTGACGACAACGCGCCGGTCAGCAAAAATGCCCAACTAGCAACTGACCCAGTTACGCGGGTTGCTAAGCCCGCGTTGACGAACACCGCACCGCTTCGTGTCGTCACGAAGACAAGTCGACCAACACCTGATGCGGTCTCTTCTGGTTCATCCAAAACACTGGAACCCCAGAAAGACACGTATGCTGCTGTGTCCCGCCGTACCCGCCGCCGCCGCCCGCGCCCCACACCGCCCGCCGCTGAACAACAGAAGCTGCAGGCTGCGCCGCGCGCGCCGCCGGCCAGGCCCGCCTGTGGCCCGCCGAATGCGACCGTTGATGGAGACGGATTTATCCTGGTTCAAAACAGGAAGCGCCGCTCCAGACGCAGCCGCAATCAGCGTGGCACCGCCCCCGCCGCCGAGTGCAGCCTCAAAGCTGCCGCTCCCACGGCGCAGATATACCTTTCCAGGCTCGACGTGAATATGACCAAAGAGGACATTGAGCGTCACATCCAGGAAAGGATTAAGAAAGTCCAGGTTCCGCCATGCGGTCAGAAGACGGTGATGCTACAGATAAGTCCTTTAGAGTCAAAAAGACCAAAGGACTTCCTGTCGTTCAAGCTTCGGGTGCCGGCGGAACTCAAGAAGATGTTCCTGGCCAAGGACTATTGGCCAGAAGGCATCGTCTACCGACGCTATAGGGAGGCGAGACCGACGAGGAAGAAAATCCCTAGCTAGGCTTAAGTTAAGTTAGGTTAGTTTCATAAAATGTTATGTATCTCTAGTTTTAAGGTATTTGTCAATATGGGTTTTATACCTGAAATAAAAAGATTATTATTATTATTATTATTATTATTATTATTATTATTAATAACACCACAATAAAATTTGTCCAACCTTTGCTAACTCTCCCGAACAATAAAGAATTGCTGTGGTTATTTTAAATAGTATATTAATAAACCAATTGAATATTTATATCCATTTTCATTGCTTCTGCTACAAAATAAAGAAGCAAGAAAAAGCGAGTAAAAAAGGATACACAAAATAAAACAGTTTAGTAAATATCAAGAAATACATGCATTTTCACAACAAATAAAACAAAAGCATGCATATTAAAAAACGAGTAGGGCTGGGAAAATGTCAAATATAACACATAGACCAAATAATATGACAATATCACTGCAATATGTTAAAAATGGCATCGCCACATCATTTGGTTCATCTGTTACTATTCAGAAGTAAAAAGTTAAAAGGAGTCAAAAGAGAGGCATCTATTTTAAATTGAATGAGATATGAAGAACTAAGGAAAAGGAAAAAACATGCAAAATGAATGAGGATGAGTGAATGCAGTCGCAATGGATTAATTTTCATGTTAGAAGCCGACATTGTTAACATGTTAATGTCATGATGACTATCTTATACCGCAATTAATTTGATGATAGTTAGTTTTTTATTACCAAGCCACAACAATACTTTTATTTCAGTCTTGAGTGCTCTCGATTTGCTATAAGAAATATCTGGTGTAGAAACCATCAAATATTTTCAAGATATTTGATGATGATAAATAGGTATCCTCCTAAAATATGCTATAGCAGAAACTCCATTCAAAAAAGGGGACACAGATCCCCTTCCATAAAAGGGAGCACAGCCCCCCATTGACAAAAGGGAGCACGAGCCCCCCACACAAAAAAGCGAACCGAGAGCACCCACACCGATCGCAGTCCGAACCTGGGTTCATGGCGTAATAGAACTCCCCCCATTCGTCCATCCACACTTCGGCGACGCGCGCCGCGTTGTGCAGCACAATGTTCTGCACGCCGCCGGGGAACGAGTAGGGGGACTTGTCTCTGAACACGTGTCCCACGTGCGAGCACGGGATTATCTCGAGCACGCCGCCGCACTGCCACACCTTGAGGGTTTGTAGGCGGTAAGCTGTTTGTCTTTTTCCCCTTCGCATTTGAATTTGTAGTTCTATTTGCCTATTAAAACTGACAGATCTAACATGGTAGATCGAATACTATAGTTGTATCAGAAGCTAAATAGAAGACTGTATCATCAGAAGAACTACTTATTTAAAGTCCAGCGAAACAAGAAGTCCACAACGCAAGTGGGGCAGAACCCCCCACATTTCGCACGATCGCAATCACGGGCCTAGCCGGCTAATCTTACCCGGAAGCTCATCTCGAGGTTTTCCCCGCCCCAGATGTCCATGCCCTCGTCGTAGGAGCCGATCTTGTAGAAGTAGTCTTTGTCGATGGCGAAGAGTCCGCCGGCCATGGTCGGCGTGCGGAGGGGGGCCGTGCGGTCGCCCCCGCGGCGCGTCATCTCGCGCTCGGGCACCCGGTACCTGGGGGGTGTCGATCAACTGCTATACTTATGGAGGTGGATGATTTGTTCATCATTTAGACTTATACAAGGTGTAAATGAATTAACGCAAAAAGAGAAACTACTTTGTCGGGGGTAGTATTTAAAGGAGCATCAAAAAAGTCTACTCATCCGAAAAACTAACTGAGCCACAAGTCACTGGGCGACTAGTCAGGATCAGGGAGCACTTATCCAGTGGAGAGCGCATAGATACATTTTCCTTTGAAACACAACTCACCAATTTACGGGCGGCGGGGGACGAGATAAAAGAGCTATGATTGGTCAGCCGCTGCGAAACTGTCTGGCGGCCCGTCATCGTACATAGGTTACGTATGCGAACGTTTGTTGAATACAACAAACGTATGGCGAGCCGCAGTCCCCCGCAGGCGCAGTCAATTGGATATATAGTCTCTGGGGTCAGGATAATGTACGTGGCCACACCAAGTCTCTCCCTCATTCTCTCGTCACTTGCAAAGCTTCTCTACTAGAATGTGGCTGCGATGTTCTACTTCATTCTAGGCTCCGGTGCTGCAGCTAGAGATTTTACAGTCACCCTGTATATCGGCAATGATTTATGCAACGGTTGAGGCAAATCTAAATTTCTTATCCAAGCAAACATAAAGGCTTCTTGAAAGTTTAATGTAGATTGTTATAATATGTGGTGCCAATAAACTCTTTGAAAATCTGTCTGTCTACAGCCAGACTTTACTTAAACATGAAAGCAGTTACGCATCCTATACCCTATCCAATATAACAGCACACTTGACAGCTAAACTAAAATTTCATAGAATCCACTTTTAAACACTAGGGATGTTACCAAAACAATCGAAAAGAATCGAAATTTGTTTATTCAGTTGAACTAACAGAAGAATTGTCATCGCCATCACTGTTATTAGCACACTTAAAGATATTATTATTTCATTTTCAACCATATTTAGGGTAAATGAAGAATTAAGAATAAAATGTTAGACGACTTTCCGATTCACAAATGTTCATTTTTATGAGCAATATCCCCTTACTAACAGGCTAAGATTGACATATGTCAGGTTGGCTGTTATATTGGATAGGGTATAGCATCCATTCATCAACACTATCTGCCATAACATCGGCCATGAACCAAAAATACTATCAATAAAACATCAGACGGAACGCAATTAATACTCTACTGATTAGAGAGCCCAAAACAATACTCGCGAGAAAACAATAGGGTTGCATTGCATAGCATTTTTGAACAATGGGTACTGTGTTACATTTGACGTGGTCGCCATGAATCGCCTGGCTTACTAAGGATACGGAATCCTTCAATCTCAAAAGGAGCGGCGACGGGCTAGCCCCCTGTCTCGCAAAATGGAGTATCGAGTAACTGGTTAATCGGTACAGTCTCATAAGGACATAGGCCGAACAAACTTACAATGGAGGACAATAGACGTCGGAGCGAGACGGTTAATCTATCTATCTATCCAGCCTCCAACACCCACTGTTGAGTAAAGGCCTCCCTCTTCATTACGCCATTTATTGCGGTCCCGGGCCAACCTAGCACTGTTTCCCGGTAGTTTTGGCGATGTCACCTGTAGCCCAATCACGAACAAAGATTCGATAGAAAAATATCGAAAAGCCAAATGACAGTGATTCTTATTCTTTAATAAAATATAATTTCCTGCATTCTCGAAAACGTTTTACGATCTCGAAAACGTTCGTGATCGAGGCTCTGACCATTGGGCGGGTAGTCTGCATTTCAGTCTACGCGCACCAGGGAGCACTTATCCAGTGGAGAGTGCATAGATACATTCTCCTTTGAAACACAACTCACCAATTTACGGGCGGCGGGGGACGAGGAAGAGAGCTGTGATTGGTCAGCCGCTGCGAAACTGTCTGGCGGCCCGCCATCGTACATAGGTTGCGTATGCTAACGTTTGTTGAAAACAACAAACGTTTGGCGAGCCGCATTCCCCCGCAGGCGCAGTCAATTGGATATATAGTCTCTGACGCGCACACTTGGCCACCATTCTGTCACTGCCATCGTCCCTCCTATTCACAAGCACGTTGAAGTACTCAGGACTTACCATCGAAAGTTGAGTTTCCAGTTGAACCCGCCCCACGTGATGTCGCTGGCCTGGATGTACTCGAAGGTGGTGTCGGATATGACGTCAATGATCGGACACACCACCGTGGTCCGATCCTCGACTATTCTGGCTAGCAGCGGCTCAAGCCATCCCTCTGTAATACAACGAGGATTATGATCAGCCCTTTATACACTAGCGCCCTTTTTAGGGTTCCGTACCCGAAGGGTGCCAAACGGGACCCTAATACTAAGCCTCCGCTGTCCGTCTGTCAGTCCGTCCGTCAGAGGGCTTTCCAGCACGAACCGTAATAGCTATAAAGTTGAAATTTTCACAGAATGTGTATATCTGTTGCCGCTCGACCAAAAAATACTGAAATACACGAAATATCGAAAAAATAAAGGTGTCTTCATACAAGAAACGTATTTTTCGTACTTTTGGTACAATGATGGTGCGGGACCCTCCGTGTTAAAGTCCGACTCGCACTTGACCGATTTTTAATATCCTATCTATACATGATTTTCGCATTACTAGAGTTGCGCCATTTAGATCACATGGCTCACCGCGCCGCCGCCGCCGCCTGTCATAGATACCAAATTATACTCGATACACGCAGCGTGGAACTTATGACCCTATTTATCTGCAGATTGATCGATCGATATAATATCGATAGGTTGTTGAAAACGGCTGTTAGGGAACGTGCACATACGACGTGATTCATTTTTGTTTTTTTTTACGTTTGGCGTGGTATTTTGAAGACCCCCATCCCCCCTTGAAGGGTCAAGTAATATGGGGGTACATTCCCTTTTTTAATCGGCTCTCTGTACAGATCCACCTGGATATTAAGAACACTAGTCATCATGTCCACTGTGTGATGACGTAATTTCGAAATACATCATGCGTACCCGTGCACTCGCAATGAGCGTCCAAGAAAGTGATGACGTCACCCTTGACGTGCTTGGCTCCTAGCAGCCTCGCCCTGATCAGGCCTGACCGGGTCTCGGTTCTGAACAGCCGGGTGGACACTGGGAGGGTCTTGATGTATTCCTCCAGCTTCGTGCCGAGATGTTCTGTGGACAAAGAGGAGTATGAGATCAAAAAAATAATCTGTGAGTTTCTTTGACCTTCTTCTCTCACTCACAGTGGTACAAAGTAGATAAGAGGCAAAAAAAATTACGTGTTCTAAGTATATTTGTAAATATCTACAGAAAATAAATGATTTGACTTTGAAAATGAATTTAATATAAGCTGAAGTATTAATTCAGTAAGATCATTCCCAATAGAAACAAAACTAGTTTGAACTAATCTCGAGTCAATTAGACATTCTAAAGATATTGACTCTTACATGAGTACATCTTTCGAGGCTTATGCTGATTTTTTCGAAACATTTTAAAATATTAAGATTCGATTCAACTAATTTATCATTTATTCCATTGCATGCTGGTGATTAAATTAGTTTAATCAGCAATACAATTCGTTTCGAATAAGCATTACTTCCATATTTCCATATTTTATCGATACCAACACACAACTAAAGCAGCATTTATGCCTCATGCATTTGTAAGTAAGTTGACAGCACACATACGTCTACTTTAATATCAGTCAATACCAGCAGTTCGTGTATAATGCATATAAACAAGATGCAAATCTCCGCAAGTGCACCGATCATACGTAACGTACGATTAACGACTCTATTTCACAGGCTATTAAAAATGCCAGCAGGGAGAGCCCCATAAATTGCTATTACAAGGGCTTTGTTCAAACAATGAAGCTTCGAGGTCAAATCGGTAAACAATACATAACAATGTGGTCTGATGTACGAGACTTGTTTGAAACGAGTGGGAAAACGTTGATTGCTGGCATTATATAATTTTCACCTTTGTGATAAAATCAAGGGTCACTGCGCTAACAAATCACAACAGATCGTGGCGGGAGTTACAGCTGTGTAAAGAGATTTGCATTTGTCTCATTACTGTAATATTTTCCGTGTCGATTTATGTAAAACAGCCGTTCAAAAGCTGTAGAAGATGACATAGTCGCTGAATTTAACCCCTTCGGTTCCTCTCCGGGTCGAAAAGGAAAAATATTTAACATTTAAATCAAAGGAAATTAAGTGCCCTTCAATAGACAGTGCTGAATAAAAATTCTTTTAAAAATACATGTTTTCGTTAAAACCCGCCACATCATGATGTGGCCAGTAATCGCTTGGGCACATCATGAAATTGCGGGGCACATCATGATGTGCCCGATTCTTCAATCGGCCACCGACATATACTTTCCATTGTCATCGTTTATCGTAAATAAATATAGTTTCTCCAAACACTACTGGAGGCCTCATGCCAACTCTTAAAGCAGGACCTAAACAGCATTAAACAGTACTGCCCTGTTGCATTTTCGTATACGTTTTAGTACGAATAAACGGTCAAGTGCGAGTAGCTCTCGCTCACCAAGGGTTCCGATAACACTTGGAGAGCGTAACACCGTATATTAGGCTTCCACAAAAAAACTTAAGTATGATGTCATCGATGTACTTAAACCAAATTGAATATTTTTGTAGAAAGACAGAGCAATTTTTTAGATTTTTCCCTTTACTTGGGCTATAAGACCTTGCATTATGCCAAATGTCATCTTTGTAGCCCTACGGGAAGTACCCTATAGGTTTTGGGTCCATTGCGATTACTATGAAAATCCAACAATTTTACAGCATAAACAGTCGTAGCGTTCAATTGCGTAGACCTGGAAGGTTGATTTTTTCACGGTGTTATCCACCAAAGATTTTAACAATTGGTATGAATTTCAGCGTGAGACATCCACGAGTTCTTGATATAAAGGTCTTGACGGCACTGTTTAGGTCAGTACCTAAACAGCAGGCTGTTAGAGTTGGTATTAGGCATCCTGGACAGCGCGTTCAAAAAGGCAGTCCAGAAGGTAGTCGCAAGCGCATGTCTCACCTTTCTCACTAGCGTCGTCGACCAGTATAATCTCTTTCAGCAGCGGCTTCGGGGATCTGTTTATCGTGCTCCATATGGTCCGCAGCAGTGTGGTCCACGCCTCGTTGTGAAACACTATCACTATGCTGGTCGTGGGCAGCAGGTCCGGGTACATCTTGCCTTTGCATCTGTCGGGTGTGAGGTGGTTAATAGCCGGAAATGTGGTAGTCAAGTGTTTTGAGGTAGCTAGTCCTGATGCATCTCGGTACCGTCCGTCCAAAGTCCACATGCACGGCCCGCGATTTTCAAACTTCGGTCGAGAGGTCGCCCACGACGAAAGTGAGGGTTGTTATACTTGTTATGAGTTTGAAGCGTCTCTATGTATGTGTTCGTGGTACTGTACTGTGGTGTGTAGCGCACTAACGGGTGGACGGATTTTGATGCGGGTTTCTGTGAAGTAGACTTTCCTGCATCGGTTCTTAGCCATTTTCTAAAATAGGTCCTGTGCATGGATCTAAAGTTATCAACCTATATTTTTAACCGACTTCCCAAAGGAGCAGGTTTACAATTCGTCCGGATGTTTTTTTTTATGTATGTGCCCCGATAGCGCCTAGACGGATGGACCGATTTGGAAAATTATTTTTTTGTTTCAAAGGGTTTACCTTCCCATTGGTCCCATTAACACCAGGTCAGGATCTGATGATGGGATCCTGGGGAAATCGAGGGAACTCTTCAAATATTATAGGCAGACGTTTAGTGATTTTCGTGTTTTTAGTAATAACTCGTGCATTTACTCACGGTAAGCATAATATTGTGATGCGGAACTGCTGATGAAGACCACATATGGCCACCAAAACTGCTCAATACTAGGTACAAATACAATGCGTGGCTGACGGGCAGGCAACGCATAGCCTAAGCCGGTGGACCTAGAGCCATGAAACCTACATGAAGCCTACAGAGGTTCATTAGTAGCGTGGGGTAGCACTGAGATGGGATTTGACAAATTTAATTTCCCAAGGGGGGGGGGGAATAAGGGGTTACAATTTGTATTAAACTCAATCTAATCAAATAGGGTTTGTGGAAGTCAGTTTTTTCTAAAGTTTACTTTTTGTTTCAATTATTATCTGCCATTTTCTTGATTTTCGCCCGTCTCTCTACAGGATATTTAATTTTGGGAGAACGTGAGAACTACGAACCAATATTTTTAATACCTAGGATGTCTAGCATCAGTAACTGGACCAGACCAGACATGCCAACTCCTCGTTATGTAAACTAGACTAACGGTCCTATCCCCGTTCGAGTCGGTCGGTATTGGAAACGCGAGTTAATGACTCTAATTGCACATACATTTATTCAATGCTTACTGTATAACAAAAAAAAAAAAAACAACGCCCCGACACAATCAAAGACGGTAAAATTTGACTGATTCGAACCACTGAATCGGAAACACCTCCACCACCAACATCACAGGGAAATCTACTACACTACGATTTACAGAAAACTGAATTAAAATTGGACTACCGCTTTGACAGTTAGGTAGGATGCCACCGATAGACACACAGAGACAGACGCTTCAAACTTTTAACAGCTATCTTTTTTCGTCGGCGTTAAAAACCCAGTAAGATGAGGTGCCTACAAAAAACATATGCTATTGTGCGGGGAAAAGTCATAAAGTGGAACCACTGGAACTAAGTAACTTTCCAGTCAATAAATCGATCACTCAGCCGATACGGAACAAAACCTACTTAGTTAATTGCTATAGCTGCAAGATAAAGCCGGGAGATTGCAGGCTAGAGTTGTTGGCAATCTCGCCCCTATGACCTGTGGAATATGGACTACACGTGGAAATGGTTTCGCTTTCGTGGAGGACTCATTTTTGCTGGGATTGCAGCCGTTTCCGTTGAGAACTGGTATCGATCTGACCGAACGCACTGGCCGACAAACGGCCTTAGCAAAAGAAAAATATATCTGACGGCGCAAAGGTGTACCAGAAATGTGTGGTAGGTTAGGACACTAAATATACCTCGTACTTGCAAAAACTCTTTAGCTTTTAGCTAGATATACGCTTTATCTTATCACTAACATACTGTACGTTTTAGTGCACAATAAATAGTTCACAATATCCATCAGATTTCTAAATAACGGGCACTAATAAACCCAAGCATTACTAAAGACGTGAAATTAAGTTTAAACAGAACAAAGCATTTAGAATAAAATGCCAAATCGATTATACATACATGTTCATGGAGTAAGCGGCTACAGATGTGCCGTTCCCGGAAATATTGCCATATAATGTATGGGGGCAATATTGCCTCATGCATTTAGTTTCCCACAAATGGCAATATTGCTGGTAACGGCACAACTATAAACCCGACCCAAATCCCAAATCTTTATAAAAATATTTCATATATCTTTTATTATAAAACCTTCTTCTATATCCATACCAAAACAAACAAGTGGCCGACTGTACTTTATCCATCTTGGGGTTAACCGGACATGAAGTATGAAAATATCGTGATTCAATATTAGTATTATTAATACTTCTTTTGGGGTTTTTAGGATACGATGTATGGAACTTTGCAGTTTGGAGAACAGTAGAATTGGGGTTTTGCGGACTAACCCACTAAGCTGGTAGCGCCTATATTCGTGTTTCCTTAGCGCATGGCTAGGAACAATTATTAATCTTATTATTATCTCCGTAACTTTAGTTTTGGAACTGTCGCTCACACCCAAGTGATGTTATCAGTCTCCAAAACAACATAAGTATGCGATACATTTTGCCATCACCGTCCAGTACCTCGTTCCCGCCATTCAAATCAGCCTGTGACCGATGTCAACCGTTTTGTCTACACTCCTCGCTTGTCATTGGGCTAAGTTAGGGTGGCTTAACTACTTTGAGGATAACACTATTGGAGAGCTGATGAATACAACTCAAGTTACACGGGATAGCACTCTAACTCGACATATAAACCGTTCTGTCACATAACTAAGACAAGTCTCAGAACTGGGAGCGGTTTATTGATCCAGCCCTAAGATTAACACCTGTCTTCCAGGTTCTCACTTAACATGGCCACGCTGTATTTAAGCCCCATTTAAACTTTTAACTGTACTTAGCGGCTGTCAATACATAACAGGGAGACTTGGGGAGGGAAATTGGCTGAACCAACAGTAAGCAGCGCTCAAACGCTGGGAATTGGGTGAAACAGTCACAATAGAGGACCGATCACCCGCCTGTGTTCTGCTGGTGTCCCACCTCATCATCTATCTATAGAGACCTATGTAATAACAGAACAAAAGATAGTGGTAATTTGTGGATTTTCACAAGTGAGGTGTCGTTGGATTTGTGAAGACCATGAGAGAGACGACTATATAATTTTAGTGAAAAGTCAATAGGTTGTACTATTTTAGATCGCAAAATGTAGTTTACAAAGTTATTGGTGCGGCTACTTTCATACCCCATGTACGTACATAACCAGGTACATTCATACATAAGTTTGCATGTGTCATTGAAAGAAAATGCATTCGGGTTATTAGACTTATTTGTTTTTATAATAATTCCATCTGTTCATCCGATAAACTTCAAGTCAGCCTCAAGTACGATGTGAGCGGTGAGGGGATTGAAAATAATGAAAAAAAAACTCTAATTCCCGGTGTCGGCATCCCAGCTCACAGAGCCACTAGTAAGAGTTGTTTTAAAACGGTCATGGTATTTTCTCGTATCAAATTAGGTAGAGGTAATCAGCCTTGATTGGAGGTGGTAGGACTTGGGAGTAAGGCCTCGGCCTCAACCACTAATACTCACTTCTCTAATCTGACGTCAGGCAGAGATCTGTTCAATGAGATCATGTCGCTGGCGAGCAGGTTGAACTGGTTTTCTTGGAACTTATCCAGCATCAGTTTCTCCTGCTCGATGGGTATGTTCACCATTTTACCTGTGGACAAAGATAAAAAAAAATCATTATGTTGCCATGCCTTGTGAAATGCCTGAAGAGTGGAGAGACATTTTGGCGCTTAGAGTTACGGACGACTTCTAGGCTCTAAACTCTAAAGTAGAGTTTTTATTGGACACTAACAATTAGCACCATCACCTCCAGCATGAATAGGTTATGTGTAATAGATTAGCATTCTCACACCCGACAGCTAAGCAATGGATGTCTGGGGCGCAGGTAGTGAGAATATATAGTCCGCCCAACGAACGACAAACTAAATAATAATTGAAACAAAAAGTAAAACTAAAAAAAACCGACTTCCATGAACTCTATTTGTTTAGAAACCAATGACAAGTGCTTTTTGAGTTTAATACAAACTGTAACCCCCTATCCCCCCCCCCCCCCCCCGGGAGAATTAATTTCGTCAAATCCCATCTTAGTGCTACCCTACGCTACATAAGGAACCTCTGTATAAAGTTCCATGACAGGCTATGCGTTGCCCGCCAGCCACGCATAGTATATTGTACTTGTACCTAGTATTGTTCAGTTCTGGTGGCCGTGTGTGGTCTTCATCATCAGTTCCGCATCACAATATTATGCTTACCATGTACATTTGCACGAGTTATTATGAAGAAAAAAAACATCCGGACGAATTGTAAACCTCCTCCTTTGGGAAGTCGGTTAAAAAGTGGCCAAGTGCGAGTTGGACTCGCCCATGAAGGGTTCCGTAGTAGCATCATCATCATACAGCTGATACACTTAGGCCAAATATATAACTATCATTGTTCACCAGCGAATAATTACTTTGTTTTAGGTTAAACGTCATTTTTAAAGACACCCCACACCATACATATAGGTTTGATGAAAAAAAAATAAGTTTTCAGTCCATGTATGGGGAACTTTCCCCTTTATTTATTTTTTAAATTTTTTGTATGACAATCGTAAAGCGGTACACAGAATACATCTATATACAAAGTTCCAATTGTGTAGTCCTAACAGTTTTGGAATAAAGTTGCTGTGACATACGGACGGACGGACGGACATACGGACAGACAGACTTGACGAAACAATAAGGGTTCCTTGTTTCTCTACGGAACCCTAAAAAGGGGACCTTCACACATCCCCTCACCAGATAACTTCACCCCCATCCATCAATAATTTTAAAACACCATCCCTTACAACTATGCCAAAATTCGCTTATACACAAATTATTTCTCCTGTTTGGCAGTTTTTTTGTCTTCGTTTGTTGGGCTATCAATGTTATGATAATGAGACTTGTGATTACAATATCAGCATTCCAGTGGAGCTCGAGTCAGGTTTGCGACGAACTGACAAATACAGGTGGACGTTGACTAATAGCTCGAATTGCCATTAATTAACCACTGATCCTAAGTTGCAATGGTTGTGTGAACTTGTGTGTGAAACTAAATATAGACGCGTATTTGCGTTCTGGTTATGTTCCACCTTTTGGACTTAGCATTCTTATTATTAATTTGTGCACCATAATAACTACTCTCTCCTGAACTCTATGCAACAGTTGATGTTAATTTAATTGTAGGTACCTCACAGAATGAACCTAAGTAGGCCAGTTGCCCAGTTAGGTACCCAAAAGAAGGCCCAATTGCCCTTACAGTTTACAGCCTGAACAAAAATCCTGACTATTACAGTTTGTTGATAAAAGGGAAATACAAAGGTCTGGTTATCGGGCAGAATTGTCGTTAAATATTATCAAAGCCAGGTGCTAACAAATACGAGTGAAAGTGTGAGTTCAGTTGAGTGAAACACTGATATTGGACAATGTATCGGATCTAAAAATGAGGACATCTGTGCGACTTTCTATTACTTACTCAGTTTGTAAAATTTTACATTCGCACGAAACAAATGCAGCTGCACTAACAAACGCGGATATATACGGCGATGTTTCTGAAAGTCTGAAAGACAAGTCCGAGAGAAAGTTCACCACTTACGAACTATCACACTCAGGCAGGTCAATGTTGCATTGAGACTCAGAGTCATGCTGGCGAAGTCTGTCTGTGTACTCGTCAAAGATATGACCACGTCAGTATTACTCAGTGGTACTTTACTTGAGCAAGAGTTCGTATTTTTAGACAAGGATATGAAAAAAATCTATGCGACTCGCGTCTTTTAAGTTGTTGTCTTGTTTTGAATTTGACATATTAGGCGACTAATTAATGACTGAAACCAAAGTTAGTTATTTTAGTCACAACACATCGATCGCCGATAAATGAATAGTCTTCATCTCATAGCTTCTAGCCCTACCTAATCGTCGTCGTATGCATCCAATGGTATGGCCGACAGTGATATTATCAGGTGTTATACGGCAACTCAATACTGCGTTCATAACCATTTCAGAATTTATTATCTCAACATGGCTGCGAGTTTATAGCCACCAGCCATTTTATGAACTTCACGCGAAGTTGATTGGAATAATCATGATACGCCTACTCCTTCTGTGCGTCAATAAAGGTCTTTACCCGCACCCAGATCGAGATCCTATCCTAGGACCACAAGCCAAACAACGAGGAGGAACTACGCCGCATCATTCATTATTGGCTGTCCTGAGCCTGAGAGTCGATATGAGAAACAAGAGTTGAGTAGGTGTAGTATATGTAGGTGTAAACATCAACCCCCCCCCCCCCCCCCCCAACACAATGTCATAATTGTCTTTGAAATAATATTAATTGAATCTGTCCGTGAGAATAAGATGGCTAATCTTGAAGACTGACAAAAACCGTCGAAAGAGCTACGGCAGTAGAAAGTAAACCATGACTTCACGTCAGTTATCTTTACAACTTTACCTATAATTAACCTCGCTACTGCAGAAATTATTTTCGATGAGTTATTGAATAAGTGGATTAATAGTAGTGATAAGTTTTCGTATCATGAGCTGAAAGTTTCAGCCTGAAACCAAACATTTGAAGCTTAAAATCATGTAGAGACTTTCTAAGCAAGATTGTTATGAATACACACACAGAAGAATGATACACACAAGATCAAAAGTCTTATTTACCTGTGTGTATGGAGTTATATAATATTTTTTCGTAATTCTCAACCTTTTTTATTTAAATAGGAAATGAAAAGCGAGTTATTGTTAACTGTTTGCCAAAACGACTACATCGTTAAGTTAGTCATAACCGGGTTTTGTTCCATTCAGAAGCTGCAATTAGCCAAATGCATATTCAATTAACCATTTTCCACATAATTTGCGTAATGAGATTCCATAAGAGAACACCAAGGCGTAACTGTTCTCAAATACTTTAGAAATCATGTCTATTGTTAGCTGAGTAAAATGTAGCTGTAAAGTATTATATATAGATTTTTTATGTTAGGCGCCTTTGTTTTCTTTTCGTGAATTGTTTAAACACTGATTTAGTATGGAAAAACGAGCACCCAAAAGAAAATCACCCGTTTGCGCCCATGGATCAATAACACGCATGGCCTTCAATAGCCACTGGCACGCACCAAATATCTTCCTTACTATTTCACTAATGTTTCGGTTTTGGTTGTCTCTAGCCGCAACTATTTTGTTCCCTAGGAGTTCGATTCATGGAATGGAGTATTTCAATAGATGGGTGCAAGTAGTCATGCAATCAAGCATACTCTACTCTACTGTTGCGATTTTATTTCACTGGCTTGAATGAAGCTGAGATCTAGGAGAAAGTGACATCAGTCATCCATCACTCATCAGCATCACACCAGTGAATCAGACAATGGTAGACGGGGCATTGCAATTATTTACAAACTACATATTATTGGCAAGATGACTCGGGAATTACAATCATAAGCATGAGTGATTCACCAAAATGTTATTGTTGTTGTGTTGTATTTGTGTTGTATAGGGATAAATTAGTAGATACTTATCGCTTTGTGTTTTATTTATAAAATGCGAGAAATTAGGAGATTTGTTGTAGATAATGCATAGTTAACAAACTGTCTTCTTTTAGGGTTCCGTACCCGAAGGGTGCCAAACGGGACCCTATTACCTAACCCTCCGCTGTCCGTCTGTCCGTCCGAAGTTAAAATTTTCACAGAAAGTGTATATATATATATCTGTTGCCGCAACAACAACAAATACTGAAATATTACAAATTCCCATACAAAACACGTGTTTTTAATTTTCTTTTTGTTTTAGTTTTATTGTTTTGAGTAGTGCGTAACTGGTTTGCCGACAAATCTTATATACATAACAATAATTCGCCATTGTTCGGTCGTTCGAGCGGTGTGCTTCTGAGAGTGAAGGGGTTAAGTTGTGTTGTATGATGGTACGGTACCCCTTCTGGTGCGGTTCCGATTCACACTTGACCGATTTTTTTAGGGTTCCGTACCTGAAGGACCCTATTACTAAGCCTCCGCTGTCCGTCTGTCTGTCTGTCACCAGGCTGTAAGTACCTCATGAACTGTGATAGCTAGACAGTTGAAATTTTCACAGATGATATACAACAAAAAATATGACTAAAAAACAGAATGAAATAAATATTTAAGGGGGCTCCCATACAACAATCATGTTTTTTGCTTGTTTTTGCTCGATATTGATAATGGTAACAGGTAGACACTTGGAATATTCACAAAATATTGAGTATATTATTCACTTTAAAAATAAATAATTAAATTAAAATAAAATTTATATTTATGGGGGCTCCCGGCTCCCATACAACAAATGTGATTTATTTCGGTTTTTTTTGTACTTTTGGTACAAACTTGGTGCGAAACCCTCCGTGTGAGAGTCCAACTCACACTTGGCTGATTATCTAATTACAATATTGGAATTCTGATTATTACATTTATTATTCTTCAAGTGTGTTTGAAAGATCTACCAGTGTCAAGTGTGTTTGAAAGATCTACCAGTGTCAAGTGTGTTTGAAAGATCGCAATTTGGTCAGGTGCTTTAGTGAGAGCCTGTAACTTATTGTCTTGAGAATGTTTTGTTGATGGAGAACACTACCCAGGGAGTGTGTAGAGTGATAAGATCCAAGTATTTCCTATAGATAATTTTTTAGATTTCTATAGACTGCACAAGTCCACACAAAAAATATGTAATTTTTTACCCCCCAATTTTAACAATAAAGATTTCAACTCACCCATTTCCCCAGGTGACCCAGCCTTCTGCTTCACCGGTGGCACAGAGCTCCATCTCTTCAGATGCGTCTTCGAGTATGGTACCAGCATCAGCCCCTCCTCTCCAACATCTTCTGACAGCTCATTGTGATCCAAGATTGGATCTTCCTCTTGTACCTCTCTTTTGAAGCCTGCTGCTATTGCACCCTTTTTCCCATGGAATTCATCTTGGTCTGGTAACTGGTTTAGGGAAAGAATTAAGTAAGTAACTTAGAGATATTAACCTTTTATAGCCACTTTATATATTACAGGCTGATTTCAAATATCCCCACCGACAAGGGGTTAAAATCTTTAATTGGATTTATAATGAGGATAAAGCATCTTTATTAATGCAGATATAGATACTGCTTTAGGTCAAGAACATCTCATGCTGGGTTTAAAAATTGTTATCTGTAACTCTTCTGCGCTTGTATAAAAAATGTACATAAACTCTTGCACCACTGAAATTCAATATAAAGGTACAAGTAAAAAAATATAACTTTCGTCACCTGTAATTGTAAATCTTTATGTGCCTCAGCTCGGCTAGGATCCTTCAGTAAGTCAGAGTATAGTGCTAGCAGTGCCACATCCACTAACAACCACACCAGTGATGTCAGCACTATTATCCGGCATGTGTGGATCCTTATTTTGCTTCTAAACATCTTGACAGGACACTAATTGAACACTTTACTGCCACATTCCACTGATTTTATTGTATGAAATCAATGGCTAACAGGGCTTAAATTAAATCACTCCCCAAAAGTAGCACATTATCACCGCTGGATATCAGTTGTTTAAATTGGAATAGGGCGAAGCCTATCAAGTCTTGGATTACCGATTTATCACAGCTAAGTAGGTTTCCGGATCTGTCCGAGGGGCATGTGAAATCGCACCAAAACACCGAAGTTGTGAATAGGTCAGACACGTATGTAGCCGGTACGCTACGTACTTGAATCGAGTGCATAGGTACAGACCTGCGAAATTAAACTAAGGTTTGGTAGAATAGGTACAAAGCTATCTAAACAATCCACAACTTTTCCTTGGCAACCGATTATTTAGGCGATCGACAATTTTCGCCAACCAACCATCACATCACAACCCCGTCGTCACTCGTCACGTCACGAAACTTCAATTTAGTTTAGTGTTGCAATATACTACATCCAAATATTTCCAACATCTAAAATATTTTACTCAAATAGATGTGTCTGTCTGTATGAGAGCGCTTACTCAATTACTTTTCTTGATAATTCATTAATTGTTTTGAAATCTTACATCTGTATGTGAATAATATATTACTAACTAAAAATCATTCATTTCTGTCTTGATTTATTTCATACACATTGGCAAGAAATGCTAGACATTAAATAATGGCAAGTGGCAACAATAATTGCAGATCTCAAAATTCGGATGAAATCGACCATTTGTTTTTCGTTTTAGCCGTGTTTCTCTCGTTTAATGTAGTTGAAGAAACGAGGAAATAATTATGTAAGGTCATCTATATTAAATAAAACTTTTTATTTTACATGCAAAACACAGAAATTATCATTTGGCATAGAGTAAGTGACGTCCATGTTGACGTCTGTGGCATCGTCTGACGGCCAACGCAGCCAGCAGTATGTTCTTCGGTTGTTATTATTTGGACTGGCAACTCATGTCTAGCCTACGACATCTAGTGACGAATTTGGAACTACTTTTTAAAAAAAAACCCCATTAGCTGACTTATTTTGATATCCTTTGGTTACACGATAATTGAACGAAACCAAAAACTTCTTAATTTTTACGGATCATCGTTGAGTGATCATCACTGAGTTAGCGAATAAGGGGGCAGTTCGTAATTATCAGTGTTTATGTTCAGTGTTCACTTTAATGTTTTCTTTGTTTGTTACGCTTGTCATGGTCTCTGTGTCTTTTCAGTTCTCAATTTAATCTTCTTTTTCACCTTGTGAGTTGTCTTTAACTGAGCTTACGTTCTCCGTTTCGGGTTTTGCATCAGTTTTTCTTCTTTCGAGAGTTTTGTTCACCATTTATAGTGTGTTTTTTATTCTACAGTTGTAAAAATAAAAAAATTGAGCACGGTATTTACATTTATTATTAAGTAGGTAATAGTTTACTTTTTAGTTTCTAAAAGAATTTTTTATTACTTATATTTAATTTAAAATGCGTCTTTATTTGCAATTAATCAAACGTAAACTTATAATTAAGTGCATAAAAAACACATTAACTTTATTAAAGAATGGTGTATCGAAAGATTTTAACGGTTAATATTAATAAATGTTATAACTATTATCTGTTGATTTAAAAAAAACTAGTTAAAATAGTACGTTTTCATTTTTATTTAGAAATTATACACATTCAAACTTTAATAGAAAAATAAATTCATTCTCCTCCGAGTTGCTTCATTACTCTCCAGATTTCATTTTAGAAAAACGAAAAAAATCTTGTATTTTATTAGAAAACTATTTGGATAATATCCTCATGCCTTAAATATGATGTTTTTTATTATGAAAATACACGGTAAAAACAATATTTAAAAAAACTGTGTTTTGAGAGGCTTTTTTTGTCAAAATTGTAAACTACGTTATTTCATGTAAAAAATCTTGTATTTTATAAGAAAACTACTTGGATAGTGTCCTCATGCATTAAATATGATGTTTGTTTATTATAAAAATACACGGTAAAAACAAAAGTTAAAAAACTGTGTTTTGAGAGATTTTAGCAAGTTTTTGCTGAATTTTTAGCTTATTAGTGCTATTAATTATTAGTGTACTTAGTGAAACTTCAAGTGCTTTTTAAGCAGATTGTCTGTATGTATAATTTCTTATATATTTAAAAAATATCAAATATTGGCCCGAAACAGGAATTTGAACGCCTCGCGATATCGTACCGAACCATGAATGAGTTTTTATTTTTTGTCTATCTGTTTGTCTGTCTGTCTGTCTGCTTCTTTTCATTTTTGATTTACCAAGTTGAATTTCATTTCAATTCATGCTGAATTTGCTTTGCAATTTTATGATTTTAATTTTACTTTCGTTTAATTTTGATTTTTTATGTGACAGTATATGTCTATACTGTATATGTATATCTGTTGATTATTTTTACTATGGGTACTTACCTGCAATAAACGATATTATTATTTTATGTTGCCATTATTTAATGTCTAGTATTTCTTGCCAAAGTGTAAGTAGGTAGTGGTGGTAAAATAGGGACGTTGTGACGATGTTGTGGCCTTGTGGGAAAGTAAGGGACAAATAAATTTAGCTGGTCCTGGTCCTTTACTTCCACGTCCACGACAAGAAGTTATAGTGGCGAATATAAGAACAGTCACGAACCTTTTCCCCTATAATCAGAAAGGGGTACTCACTCTTACAACACAGGACACAGATAACGAAAATGACAGGATGTTATTTTCGTTTTGTTGAGATCTGCACATGGTCAATATTTTGTATTGCATTTTATATTTTATCGTAGAATGGCCTGCGGCATTTATAGAATCACAGATACAAAATTGCTGTCAACAGACACGCAAATTTTGTTTTGACGTCTATCTATATTCAATCAAATCGGTTTCGTGGACGGTGGTGGTGGGTGGAATTTTGTTTTGCTCATTTATTTTTGAGACGGCCTTGTTCGGCTTCATAGTATTTTCTTTACTTTGCTACCAGATAATGTGCCAGTCGTTAAGACCGTAGTCCATGCCCGGCCCGCTGGGAATTCATAGTGCGACACGAGCTACTATCAACAAGAGGTGTAACTTTTCTCAATGAACCTTTTGTTCTTTTCCAAGTATTATTTTTGAATATGAACAGAAGCAAGAGCAGTGGCTCTAAAATGTCAAGATCGGAGTTTTCAAGCGAACCTGATGTGAGTGACGATGTGTACCGCCTTATCGCAAACGGGAACAAACCTCCGGACATCCGACAGGCGAAAGAGAACTCCTGGGTCACCGGGGTGCAGATGTTCGCGTCGTTTCTACTTGCCGGGTTCGGTATGGTAGCCGCTAGCCTCCTACTCGACTATGTACAACATTGGCAAGTCTTCATGCAAGTCTCAGAAGTGTACATCTTAGTCCCTGCTCTGTTGGGGCTCAAAGGCAATCTGGAGATGACGCTGGCGTCACGCCTGTCCACGCACGCACACCTGGGACACTTGGACACTAGCTTGAGTGCTCTTGTTGTAGGCAACTTGTGTCTGATACAATGCCAAGCGGTTCTTGTTGGATTCCTAGCTGCCATGGCGGCTGTTGCAATGGGCTGGATACCTGATGGGGACTTTGACATTCACCATGCTTTACTTCTGTGTGCATCAAGTGTGCTGACTGCATCATTAGCTAGTTTTGTTTTAGGTTTAATTATGATTGGAGTGATTGTGGTTTCAAAGAAATTAAATATAAATCCTGATAATATTGCTACACCAATAGCAGCCAGTCTCGGTGATCTGACAACTTTGGCACTGTTGTCTTGGATAGCGTCCCTACTTTATAGATCAATTGGCACAAGTGTTGTTTTACCATCTATTATTATCATTGTTGGCATGGTGCTTGTCCCAGTTTGTGGCTATACTGCTTGGAAGAATAAATTCACAAAACAAGCCCTGGATGAGGGGTGGGTGCCCGTTGTGTCAGCCATGGTCATAAGCAGTGCTGGAGGCTTGATACTGGATTACACAGTGTCCAATTACAAGGGTATTGCAGTCTTCCAACTAGTTATAAATGGAATTGGAGGCAACATGGTGGCAGTGCATGCTTCTAGGCTATCAACAAGTTTACACACTGGACAAAAAGAAGACTCCTTGATAGGTCATACAACTAAATTGTTGCTCATCATGGTGATTCCTGGCCAATTAATATTTATTTACACAATAGGGTACCTACAGGCTGGACATACCTCATTGACTCCAATCTTCATTCTTATCTACATGGCAGCAGCTTTGTTACAGGTATTTCTTCTGTTGACTATAAGTCACTACATGGTATCATGGATGTGGAAGCTGGGGATGGATCCTGATAACTCTGCTATTCCCTATCTGACAGCATTAGGTGACTTGCTGGGTACAGCACTCCTTGGTGCAGCCTTCCACATATTGTATGCTATTGGAGATAAAGACAGTGACCTTGGTGATTGAACTCCTTGGTGCAGCCTTCCACATATCGTATGCTATTGGAGATAAAGACCGTGACCTTGGTGATTGAACTCCTTGGTGCAGCCTTCCAAATATTGTATGCTATTGGAGATAAAGACCGTGACCTTGGTGATTGAACTCCTTGGTGCAGCCTTCCACATATTGTATGCTATTGGAGATAAAGACAGTGACCTTGGTGATTGAACTCCTTGGTGCAGCCTTCCACATATTGTATGCTATTGGAGATAAAGACAGTGACCTTGGTGATTGAACTCCTTGGTGCAGCCTTCCACATATTGTATGCTATTGGAGATAAAGACAGTGACCTTGGTGATTGAACTTCAATAATCAACAATATTCTGCTCAGTTTTCTGTTAACAATAACTAATTTAAATTAGTTATGATTATGATGCCAGTTTCAAGCTGTGTAATTGTTATTATGCATATTGTTTGATAAGTTACAGGTTTAACTAGATGATTTTTATTTATTAGAATTTTAACTTGATCACAACATTATGTGATGCTGTCTTCGATCATACTATTCAATTTTAAATTATGCCTGTTTAGAGTTGCTGTTTTTTCCAATTAATTTGTTTTTGTGGCTCAAAATAAGTGCCATTGTACATAGATGTACCTACAGTACATTGTCTTATTTTCTATATACATTTATAATTTAAGATAAGACTGGATCTAGGTAAGTTTTTAAATATAAAATATTTAATTTGATAGTGGACAAGTACATAATTATGTATTTGTTTGGTGCTATTAGAATTTGTACAATGTAAGTAGGATAATTTATTGATTAGATTAATATTGAAATAAAACATTACAAAGTCTGGAATAATGTTTTTCTTTTCACTGAGATAAAGGCGAGTCTAAAATAGAATGATCTTGATGATTAGATAAATAAGTCAATGACATGAGATTTATTATTTTCAAGCTACTCTTTGTCTATATATAAAGGCAAAGCATAGGACCTGCCTATTACAAGCAGCAGTCAGCAAATTACTCTGCAGCAACCAGACAAGATTAAATTTCACAGATGGCACTGAAATCAATAGTTCACGTTTATCGCAACTCAATAGCTGGTTTTTTAATTACATAGTTAGGAGATCTGTGCCATCTGCCGTCCATACCTACAACAGATACTTGCTGCAGTAAAAATATGTCATCATCAGCATCAATGAACTGTTAAATAGATTTCTGAGTTGTTTCAACTCCTTCACAAGGGCTCTATTGCCGCAGTCCGACCCCCCTACTAATAAAAACCTTCCGCAAATTGTAAGCTATTGTATAGCTTGTACCTACCACACCGCCACCCATATAATACACTACACCCTGCACAACTTTTTATTAGCAAGGGGGCAAGTGTGCAGAATGGATTACCTACTTAGATTGATTGAAAAGTGTATAGGTAATATTTAACACGGCGGCGGCAGTGGCGTCTGACCATGTTAACGTGTGCGAAAAGTGTGTTATCAAAATATTAATTAATTGACTACAGAGCTCATAAGTGTGCATTCACCCTAACCTAATATCATAATGTGGGCTATTCTTGAGGTGTCAAAACCACTAAACTAGAGGAACTAAAGGCACTAAACTGACAACCTTCAAATCCGACAGCTCTTGCGCGGTGGCCACAGATTCCATAATCAAACACACCATTTTAATTAGTTTAGTTAGTATAGTTCGTGTCGCCTTCGGAATCGCAGGCAAATATCATTATATTCAGTCTTGGAAAGATTCCAATTAGTTTTGTTGAGAAAGAAACTCACTTATAGTATCTATCGGTGTAGTCCCGTCCCCATAATTTTTGGATATCGAAATTGTAATAAAATAATTATCTTTGTCCGTTGACCCCATGCAGTGAGTACAGAGGCGAAGAGGAAGACGCGCGACGGGACTAAAGGTAATCGCACAGGGTGTCAGCATCACCCGCGCCGTACGCAACGCATCTCTGATGGCCTCGCACATTTTACGAAATGCGGCGCGTACGGTGCCGGTTAAACGTGCGAAGTTTCATATACAACGAATTCTAAAATGCGCCGGCGCGTGCGATGCTGACGCCCTGTGCGATAACTTAATTAATAATAAGTTAATTATTTTATTACAATTTCGATATCCAAAAATGATCTGAACACAGACTATGGGACAACGGGATTACACTTATCTAGTCTTCACAAAATAAAAGGCCCGTTTTGACAGTTCACGCCCATGAAGTTTTAACCCCTAACGCGTAGGTAATAGAAGCGGTTTTTAGGTGCAACTTGTACGCAACAGTTGGCTTTTATTAACTACACATTAGGGGTTAAAACTTTATGGGCGTGAACTATCAAAACGGGCTTTTTATTTTGTGAAGACTATCTACTTACATAACCTACACTTACGTGAATAGAAAAACTTATTTAGAAACTAGATCAATACAGTTCGAACGCGCGAGGCAGGTCGTCGGCGCCAGTGACAATAATACCCGCCTAGCGGGTTCTTACGTTGGCTCATCTAAAGTCTAAGTTCCGAAAATGGTCTTACTAATGATTTGTACTCCAAATGATCACTCTTCCTAAAATGTTGGTGTTGGTTGGTGTTCCTAACATTTTAGGAAGAGTGATCATTTGGAGTACAATTCGGAGTAAGACCATTTTCGGAACTTAGACTTTAGATGAGCCAATATGGACCCAGCAGGTTCTTAGTATGCAAAGTATTAATTGGATCTACTACCCCAAGGATAATATGTTAACACTTTCTGTACCATCACCAACTAATCTATTGGAATAGCATTCTTGGTATGGAAAGTGTTAATCCACCAACTAATCAATTGAAACAGCCAAACTGGGAGTTTTAGTTTATTGGCTTATTCTAACGTCCGATTTACTTGACCTCGCGCAACCTCCTGACGGCTGATCTGCAGGATGAGGCGGCGGTGGTGGAGAACACCCAAGCACCTCCGGCGACAGTCCTCTTGCAGCGCTTGCATGACCAAATGCCGACGCAGGAGCGCTTCATGGCATCCTGAAACAATTAAAGTTTTGGTATTTTATTTTCAAAAGAAATGGGTAAAAACATGGGTTTCGACTAATCAAGGTTGGTGCCGAGTTTGTAGAACTTGTTGTGCCAGATAGGTAGAAAATCATAATAGTACCTAGTAGTTGTCATAACAGAGATTAGTTAGAGAGGATAATAATGCTGTAGGGATCCACAGTAGAAGCCATTAAACCAAAAATTTAATTGACTTACTTGTGCGCTTTTCAGTAGCAAAATTATATGATAAACTCAGACTTAATTGATTGCCTCTTGGGAATTCTCTTTTATATGATACAATATGCTCTTGCTTCAACTATAATCTCTGCATCTACTGCTTGGGATAAGAATGACACTTTGGAGTCTAAACAATTTGTTGTAAGACATCTAATGATGTTCAAAAGCAAGCACTCCTGTTAATTGATTGACTCTTACACTCTTGAATGATTGTTGAGCAAACTGAAAGGCTTTTGAGATCGACATTCCCAGTCCAGATTCAACCAAAAAAAGTTTTAGGTTATGTTTATGTGTCTTAGTAATAACCGGCATATTATCAAGACCATTCTGTGATGTTATTGTTTACTTGGACTTGGATATCTGATCATTGAAGTGGAACTGTGGGTAATGGAATGGAATGTAATGCACACATAATTCCAACCAAATAGATGGATTCGAGGTTATAAATCTGACAGTTACCTTCCCGCAGAATGAGCAAGTGTATTTTGCGTGCTGGGTCACTTCCATCTTCTTCACCATTTTACGGAGGGAGGCACCATAACGGGTACCATATTTGCCGGTGATTCCAACCTTCTTCGTGCGTTTTGCCTGAAAACATCATGACATTGGTGTTTTACACGGGTTTACACAAGTTTCACTCACTAGCCATATTATGGTTTCACGAAGACCGCTCCGCTGAAATAAATATTGGTAAAACTAGAACAGTTCACAGTTATATCACTTCCATCGTTAACATCTCTCGAGAGGTGGAGATTACGATAATATTTTCAAATATAAATCTCACCATTTTCAAAAATGTCTGTACAACACAAAAGTTGACAGGAGAAGAAGGGGAGGGGGCGAGGCGAGGAAGTGTACGGAGACTGCGGGGCGAGAGGGAGGGAAGGAGTGAAAACTTTTGTATGACCACAGAATAAAAAATATGTGTGCACTGCTGTGCTGCACACAGTCAATATTTCTAGAACCAAGCAAGGTGAAACTACACGAACTGCACTTCGCTGCGCGACACGAGTGCGACGGAATTTGTGGCAGTGATGTTGCGATAGCGATAGTCTATTGATAGTATCGTGATACTATCGTGGCCTTGAAATTCAGTCATATATCAATAGTCCTATCGAAACTATCGATCCTTGACGATACTATCGATAGTTTTGCCCTATCGATAGTCGAACATTTTACGATACTATTCCTAAAAGTAATAGTAGGTAATATTACAAAGTTCATCTATCCCATCTTCGCAGTATTTCGCAGTTAATTAATTTACTAGTTGTTATAATTAGATTGCTGTAAATGAATTAACGCAAAATGAGAAACTACTTTGTTAGGGACATCATTCTGAGCAACTTTCATTATGAAACCGATTTGATCAGAGCAACTTTATTTTTCACATCCCAGTACATTTTGGCCGGAGTGGATCAGCTGATTTGTATGGAGAAGTGAAAAATAAAGTTGCTCTGATCAAATCGGTTTCATGATGAAAGTTGCTCAGAATGGTGTCCCTAACAAAGTAGTTTCTCATTTTGCGTTAATTCATTTACACATTGTATTTGCGTCCATGTGCTACCGACCAGGTAGCGTTTTATTTCCAGTCGATAGTATCGAAACCACGTCGATAATTACTAAAGCAAAACTATCGATACTATCGAAACTCTCCGATAGTATCGATAGTAACGACTTTCTTGCGCAATACTATCGATACTATCGAACTTCGTACCAACAGGTTTCACAACATTTTGACAGATGTCACTATTTTTGACAGGTGTCACTATTTTTGACAAGTGTCACTATTTTTGACAGTGTCACTATTTTTGGCAGGTTTCAATTTTTTGACAGGTATCACTATTTTGACAGGTGTCACTTTTTTGACAGGTGTCACTATTTTTTAATAGGTGTCACTATTTTGACAGGTGTCACTATTTTGACAGGTGTCACTATTTTGACAGGTGTCACTATTTTTGACAGTTTTTTTACAGGTGTCATGATTTTGACAGGTGTTACTATTTATGACATGTGTCACTATATTTGACAGCTGTAGTCACACTTAGCAAAAATGTTGACACCTGTCAAAAATATTGAAAACTGATATCAATCTTGACACATGTCAAAAATGTTGACACCTGTCACCTGTCAAAGATAGTGACTCTTGTCAAAAATAGTGACACCTGTCAAAAAAGTGACACCTGTCAAAAATAGTGATACCTGTCAAAAAATTGAAACCTGCCAAAAATAGTGACACTGTCAAAAATAGTGACACCTGTCAAAAATAGTGACACCTGTCAAAAATAGTGACATCTGTCAAAATGTTGTGTCACGGGTAAAAAAATAAAATACCAATGGTAGGTACTACTGGTAGGACCATGCGTGGCTAACGGGCAACGCATAGCCTTAACCGGTGGACCTAGATCAATGAAACTTTGTACAGGGGTTCCATAAGTAGCGTGGGGTAGCACTGAGATGAGATTTGACGAAATTAATCCCCAAGGGAGGGGGGGGGGAATGGTTATGGCCCGGCTACACGCTCTGTCTTGCCTGTGCTCGCAGGAAAGACGGAGCATGTAGCCGGGCCATTACAGTTTGAATTTTTCTACTTCTTTACTTGTACTTGGTTTCTAATCAAATAGGGTTTGTGAAAAATCCGGGGCGGCTCACGCCGCTCCATCACTTGTCACTTGTGCTTTTAGTTCTAGTTACTCGATTTCCTAGCCTTGGGAAAGTTCTGGGACGTCTGGCGCCACCGGCGCCACCCCATGAATTCTTATAAAGTTCTTGTTCTCAGAACAATGTTCTTGTTACTCAACTTGCCAGCCGTTGAAACAAAAGTACTACCTATTTAAATAATTTCGTCCTTCTTATAAGAACTCATATGGCGGCGTTATTTTGTCTTTCTAGCCATGAGAAAAATTCGGGGTGGCTGACGCCACCACATGACTTGTTCTAAACTTCTTCTTACTCGATTTGCTAGCCATGGGTAATTTCTGGGGCCTTTTCTGATTTCTGACGTCCGATATCCCGGGTCTGGCTACACTGCCTGCAGTTTGTTCATTCTGATACTAGAGTCTGGCCAGCGAGTACTGTCATCTCAAAAGCGCGGCAAATTTAAAAAATCTAAATATGGCCACATTTACTATACACCAAATTAATGGAGTTGATACTTTTGTCTTTTTTTAAATTGAATTTTCGATAAGTACCTATTTTCTCTCATGACTTGGTTGATTGGTGGAAAAAGAGAATATTATATTAGTAAAAATGTGCCTTCGTAAATTCAGGATAGGTTAAGTAGGTAGGTACCTATTAAATATATTTTTACCATGCCTATACAGTTTCACTCCCACTGCTGCGCAAAAGCCTTCATTTCGAGTATAATAACATACTTAATTTATAAACTAATTATTATTCTGTTTTATCAGACTCAAATAATTCAAAACCCATATTTAAGCCACCTGGAAATAATTATGATTAATTGTAATAAACCACATTTAAATAGATGTAGGTATAATCAAAAGAACAGAATAGTAGCTGAAATTAAAGAAAAATAATAAATGGTCAAGTAAAGTATCAAAATATTGTAAGCCAAGTATAAACAAAGTAACAATTCGTTTGACAAGTAAATTTTTTTTTTTTTTTTGTGTGTGAGGGGATAAAAAATCTTTTTAAAGATGCCCGGGAGTCAGACCTCCCTGCTATGTCCGATTCTCCACAATGAGGTCCGGATGAGGTCTCCACCGTGAGGCGGAGACTACATTGAGCGGAACACTCGTATGTGGCATACGGACTAAAAAAACCCCTGTGTGCTGTTGTTGCGTGCAGTTGCGCGTATGCATCACTGTTTCCATGGCCTCGGTTAGACGCAGAGGGCGTTCTACCTACAAGTTATATATAAGTTTCGATAATATATATGAGAGGGGAAGTAAATAATGTTGCCAGCTTCATAGTTTGAAAAACTACCAAATGACAGCACTCGCTGGCTAGACTCTATCTGCTATGCTATTAACGATAGCCGTACAACAATTAAAAAAAAAAAACAACAAATAATACATGCTGGCTGCGGGCGGTCCGCGCCGCGACCATCATCTGTCACTGTCACCCTGTGTCATGTCATTGACAATGACAACTTCAAACTTCAATCAACGACAACGACCTACAAAAGGGAGAAGGTCGAGTTTCCGATTGATATTATTTACCGTCCCGATTGCCTGGACGGCTTAGTTTTAGTTAAATAACCACAGTCATGTTGCGAACGATCGCTGTACGAAACCAAGTGCTGAACGGTGGGCTCAAGAAAGTTTTACGGTCCAATGTCACGAGATGCATGAGTACCGAGTTATCACGCAAAAAACACCAGAACAGGTGGGAAAATAACTGTAAAACACTATATTATTAGCTCTGTATATGTGCCAGACTACGCCCGAGGCAGTACTTTGGGTCAAGGACTATTTATTTAACCATTTTCTTGGCGGCTCCAATTGCATAACCAAAACGTCAATCCCTTGTCAATGCTTCCCATTGGATCCAGGGGGTATTAGCAGTGCACAGGATTGGGCCGCCGCCCGGTAGTGGCACGTGATGTTGTTTAGCCTCCTATTATCATATTGGGAACATTCATTCCTAGGTTAGGTTTGCCATTGGTAGGACAAAGTTGAACAGATTTTTTACTACCAGTAAACTGACAGTATTGTATATTGTATTGTAAACAACCCTTTCGGTTGGAGTGGAGGTAAGGGGGCGCCAAGGAAAAAAGACTTAGAACCACTTCCGCCCCCTTATCAACACTCTGACCCTCCTTTCTAGTATATGTCTAGGTATTTAATTTAAGGCCAGAAGGATGGCCTTAGTCTCACTATACTCTGTTCGTGGCAAAGGTAGACTAACCCTTTCAGTCGAGAGATTGTCATTCTCCTGGTCGAAAAGGAAAAAAAAATGATATTAAAATTAGGGGAAATTAAGTTCTCATCCCCTTGCAATAGACATTAATTGACATCTTGGTAGGCACTGTCAAAGGGCGTCAATTAATGTCTATTGCAAGGAAATGATAACTGAATTTCCTCTAATTTTAATGTCAAATATATTTCTTTTTTGGAAAGAGAAGACAGGAGAAGAACGGAGAGGGTTAAATAATTCGAGTTGTTTGATTATTACGTTTAAAGGACATCATTCATTTTGGGCCAAAAGTAAAAGTGCCAGCCAGAATTTTTTTTTTGGATAGAACTTACAAATCCTTTTATTTTTTACTATGACGCTTAACCTGTTTGCTCCATAGTTATGTTTTTATAGGCTATTGAAATTCGATAAAAATCCATTGTTTTTTTTTTGCGCGGCCATCAACCTTGCTATAGTGCATATGTATTATGTAATGAACAAAACTTAGTATGACATGTATACCTCTTCACTCAGTCCAGACTTCGTTCCGTAACGGAATTATAACTCATACAAATCTATGGATCTACCACATACATACTTACGGAAGTTTTCCGTTCGGAATTTTCGCGGATTCGTATGGGATTGAATCCCGTTTCGGAATTCCGAATCGGAAGAATTCTGGCTGTATGTGGCCGGCCTTAGGCTATATAAAAAGAAATGGTATTATAATTATTATATGCTATAGATTCATAGTTGTGGTGTTTAATGGGTATCTAACTCTCAAAGCATCCTTTTTTGTGTACCTATCTCAGTAGCAGATTAACCACGTAGCAAGAGTAGCAAATGCTACAGAAAATAAAAGTATTTAGTTTAGACTGAAGTGTTTACGCTTTTCAAAAATGATTCTCTACAATGTTGTTTCCTAAACATTGAAATTGCCTTGCTTATTTCCGGGGCGGCTGGCGCCGCCTATATTCCAGAGGTCCCAGAAATTTCATTCTTTGGACTCAGCTTTTCGATTTAATTCAGGTGCACTTTTACACAGAATAACTCAGATGAAACAGAAATACAGTGGTGGTCATATAATTACAGACACTGAAAGCGTATTAAATTACCTTAGCTATTCCTCTTTATATTTTTTATCAGACTATTAATGGAACTTTATACACAACTTAAAAATGTTTGTGTATGTATCGTGTAATGTTAAAACGAAATAGCAGCAACAAAACTTGTCTATTCCTTATCTTTATTCGGTTTATCCTAATTGCAAGCTGAAATAACTTACAAAGATATGGCCATATAATTAAAGACACTACATTTGCTTGGAGGAAATAAAATAAAAAAGTTCGTTATTATAAAATTATCTTTATTCAGCAAAATTCCTAACACATTTACGAAACATTCCGGTAGGTATCAATATTTTGTCGCATGTCCTTTGGCAGAAATGACAGCATGACATCTTCTGGGCATGGAAGCGATCAATTTTGTACAAGTTTCTACCGGAATTCGCTCCCATGCTTCTGTAAAAGCTGTGTAAAGTTGATCCACGTTTGATGTCCGCTTTGTCGCCACTGTCTTCTTCACCTGGTACCACAAATTTTCTATTGGATTTAAATCCGGACTGTACGGGGGCCAATCCAAAACCGTCACAGACTGGTTCCTTAAGAAGTCTTTTACTACGTTTGCAGTGTGTTTCGGATCATTATCCTGTTGGAAAGTCCAAATGACCGGTAAATATTGCTCAGCATAGGGCAACATGGCTTGTTCTAATATATTCTTGTACTGGAACTTATCCATGTTGCCTTCTATTTTCCTTACAGGTCCAACACCAACTGCTGAAAAACAGCCCCACACTTTGATATTTCCACCCCCATGTTTGACTACTTTCTTGGTATACTTTGGATCCATTTCTTTGTTCGGAGGGCGTCTAACATATTGTTTTCCGTCAGAATTGATCATATTTATTTTTGTTTCATCAGAAAAAAGCACATATTTCCACTCTCGTTCTGTCATATTTTTTTGCAAACGCTAATCTTGCCTTAACATTTTGCTTTTTCAAAAGTGGCACCTTCCGAGACACTCTTCCGTGCAAGTTTGCCTCACATAGTCTCCGTCTAATTGTTCTTGCAGACACACCCTTCGACCTTCCTGCACCAAACATCTCCGAACGTATCAGTTCTGATCCCTTGAACGGATCTTTTTTTGCCAACAATACCATCTTAGAGTCTTCCCGCCGAGTAGTTTTTCTTGGTCTCGGTTTTCTAGGTACGTTTTCGGTTGTGTTGAACTTCTTGAAATGTTGTACAGCATTCATAACCATGTCCTTAGAACAGTTCAAGTGGTTTGCTATGTTTCTGTATGACCAACCTCTCCTATGAAAGTTCAAAATAATCTTCCTAGTGGACGAATCACAACTTTTGTTTTTTCCCATATTTATTGGTTTTAAACGTATTAATTTTAATGTCAAATGTTAGGGGTTTTAGGCAATATCGACTATTTAGGAACGATTTAGGAAAATACGCGACAAAACAAAGAAAAACAGAATGTCGTTTTATTTTATTTTTTCAAATATAGAACACAAATTTTATTGTCTTTAATTAGCTGGCCAGCTGCAAGTTTGTTAAAAAAGTTTGTCTTACGTTCCCACAGTGAACAGTGTCTAAACTACTAATGAACATAACGATTTTTTTGTCCCACATTTATGGAATACAATGTCGTGTATTGTTTGATAACAAATAAACAAGATTAAATTACCGATTTCCGCTAATGGTACTACCATAACTAAGTTTTTTGTGGTCAATGAGGGGGTGTCTTTATTTATGTGACCACCACTGTATAATCGAAATGCTAGCCATGTGAATTCAAGGACGCCGGGAGGGGGGTGCAAGGGGGTGTACTTGCACCCATCTGAAAATAAATACATAAAAATAAAGATGTTTATTAGCTAATAGAAATGATTACGCCGCCCATAAGAACTTCTGAGGTACTCGTTACTCGTTTTGCTTGCTATGTGATATTTCCGGGGCGGCAGGCACTGCCCATGAGTTCTTCTGAGGTTCTCATTACTCAGTTCTTCTGACGTATTCGTTACTCGACTTGCGAGCTAGAGGATTTTTCCGGGGCGGCTCAGTCTTCCGGGGTACTCATTAATAGACTTGCTTTGCTAGCTATGTGAAATTTGTTGAACTGTTAAAGTTGACCTCTTGAACTGGCGACTGACTGACTGACTAATGCTAAGTTGACCCTCCCCCAAAATCCTGAGCTGCGACCGCGCCTGATAGTAAGAATGTGTAGATGAAGATACACACCTCTGAAAATAATCGTGGCAGCGCCCATGCATGTGATTTTTTCGGGGTGGCTCACGCCGCCCTATGACTTCTTGTAATATTCCAGGGCACCCAGGAATTTCATTATTTGGACTCAACTTTTCGATTTAATACAGGTGCACGTTTACACAGCAGAGTCAGAAGAAACAGAAATATATTTAAAATGCTAGCCATGGAATATTTCCGGAGCGGCTAGCACCCGACGATCTTTTAAGGTTCTAGTTATTCGTGTTGCTAGCCATAGGCAATTTCCGGCTTAAGATCTTGTAGGGTTCTCGTTATTCGTGTTGCTGCTAGCCATCATCGCTGGGTGACTTGTCGCTCAATCAGTAATTTAGTTGCTCAGTTAATTTTTACTTCGGTCGTTTTAGAATTCCCCTTTAAAAAAAATCTTAACTCGAAAACGAATGATTTCCGACAGTTCGCGTATTTTAATATCGTCTATAAATACACTAATCTAGCATAGAAAAAAATCAGTATAAAGGGGCCCATACACGTTCAAGCATGCTTGACAACCACGTATGTCATCAATGTCCATGCTTGACAACCACATATGTCATCAATGTCCATGCTGGACAACCACGTATGTTATCAATGTCCATGCTTGAAAACCACGTATGTCATCAATGTCCATGCTTGACAACCACGTATGTCATCAATGTCCATGCATGACAACCACGTATGTCATCAATGTCCATGCTTGACGTGCTTGTCAAGCAAATTACGTGCTTGATGTGCTTGATCATGTTTGAAGATCGCTCGATCGCTTGATTAGCTCGCTTCGCTCCGGACCGCGACCTTGGTACGCTCCAGACCATATCCGATCGTCTGGAGGGCTGTCCGCCAGACTTAATAGTTATTAACACCATCGGTCCGGTGGTCTGCCAGCGAACATGGTACGCTTCGAATCATGTCCGCTCGTCTGGAAGGCGCACCGTTCACCGTACCGTTCGGCGGTCCAGTCGCAAATCTGCCTCTGAGCGCGCAACACGTCTCTCGAAATGGAGTCCGATTCTGATGCCGTAAATAATACGGAAGAAAATAATTATAGAAGTTTTAGAACAAAGATTTCCCGTGTTGCGTATCCCATACATGATAATTACTTTATACTTTATTGCACAGAAAATATAATACAGACACATAATATTAGAAAAAACATGTACAAAGGCGAGCTTATCTCTAATAAGAGATCTCTTCCAGCAAACCTAGGATGGAGAGGATAATTTAATAAAAGGTAGACCTACATATTATTATGTGCACAACGATAAATATTAAAATAATAGACTACTTACTAATAAATACATAAATACAGATAAAACCAAAAAACAAAATATAATATATACATAGATACTATGGTATAAAGGTAGAGAAAGATAGTGTTCCTTCAAGCGTTTTTCAAAAATGTTGAGTGAAGGACTGTCCTTGATAGCACTGGAAAGTTTGTTCCAAAGTCCGATAGCACGGAGACGTAACCCATGCTCATATGCGGATGTGTTGTGTTGCGGAGTTATAAGCAGTGACCGAGTGTGAGATCTCCTGGGCCTATCCGAAGACAAAAATCAAATCGATCTCGCAAGAAGCCAGGATAGCGTGGATTAAATAATATGTTGAAGAGACAGATGAGGGTGTGGAAATCCCGACGAAGACGGATAGGTAGCCACTTCAGCTCCCTATGAAACTCCGAGACATAGTCATACTTGCGCAGACCGAAGACGAAACGAATCCCGATATTTTGAAGTCGCTCGAGTTTATTCAGTTGTTCTTCGTTTGCGCTGACCCAACAGACATCAGCGTAATCGATAAGAGGAAGGAGCAGAGACTGGGCAAGGCGTGATTTTTGTCTGACCAGGCAGGAATATAGCATGTCACAAATTAAATTATACATGGTCATAGTGTAAATTACATATCGGAGGAATGTCGGACGAACGTCTTCTATCACGCTCAAAATGCGACTGGACTGATCGGTCTGTTCGATATGCTGTCCGCTCGTCTGTTGCGACCAGCGGACCGAACAGTCCGGTGGTTCGGAGCGTACCAAATCCGATCGTCTGTTAGTACTATAACAGTTCTATTTCAGGCTACTTTCTCCATCGAACTCTGCAAAAGTAATAGCCTCCCAACAATGGAGTGTCCAATTTCGGCCGTTCTCCAGCCTGCCGCCGCATGAGCTGGTAAAACTGCCGGCGCTCTCACCGACCATGGAGAGTGGTTCCATCGTCAATTGGGAGAAGAAAGAGGGGGACAAACTTAGTGAAGGTATGAAGAGAGCATGTGTAGGCTTTAATACCAGATCAAATTAAACATGAAGTTTTTAAATAGATAGATGATGAGGTGGGACACCCTTAGTGACTTTTACCTCATACCCAGTGTTTGAGCGCTGGTACGGACTTCCCTCCCCAAATCTCCCTGTTCTTTGAATGAATTCTAGTGTGCCACAGATTTTGAGGTTTGCTAGATCTTCTTCCCTGATGTTATCCATCACTAGTATTCAATTATATGTTGGTTAACCAAACCAAGTTTCAATTACCAGGTGATCTACTCTGCGAGATTGAGACCGACAAGGCGACAATGGGTTTTGAAACACCCGAGGAAGGCTACCTGGCCAAGATCCTCATCCCAGCCGGCACAAAGGGAGTGCCAGTAGGAAAGCTCCTGTGCATCATTGTTCAAAACCAGGCTGATTGTGCAGCTTTCAAGGACTTTAAGGATGATTGTGAGTTGGGCCCAAGCATGCAAGCAAAACAGTCCCAGTAACCACAACATGAAATAAGTTTCGTGTTAACTAGGACTGTTTTGCTGTGTGATTTTGATGACTAATTCCTGAATTTTAGCATAGTTCGGTCAAAAAAATACATAATAATAACATTTGTCAGTATTTCAACCGTAAAAAATCATATTAATTTTCCTTGTAAGTTCGACGATGACGCGTGACGTAGCTATTTACATCTTTGTCTTTCAGTAGAGTGCCTCGATGAAAAGAAAGATGCAAATATCTATTGTTTATTGTTATTTAATTGCATTCCACTGCTGTTATAAATATGAAGTTACAACAACATCATGGGCCTTGCTCAGGCACGTCACGTCACGCGTCGTTGTGGATGTCGTTACCTATAGATAGAGAATTGTTGCACATGCATGATACAGTAGTTCCATGCATGTAGAAGTAAATTGTGATACCATTTGAAATCTTGCCTTTTATTAAAATCAAAAGTAAATCCACATCAACTATAGTAAATATCATTATTATAATAAAGAAAAGTATCCCTTGTGTTTTTCCTCTTACCATTTTTCTTTTGTTTGCCATTTGCATGATGCGTGTGCGTATATTTGTTTTACAGCACCGGCACCGAAGAAGGGAGGTAAGTTTATTTTACGTTACCTGTCACCCTAACTAATTGGCATCTCAGCAGCCCCAAGATCATACAAAACAGACAATTTACTCAGACCTCTAAACCACCCTTGCTGAGGGAACACTACCTAAATTAGCCTCATTACAAGAAGGATGAAAAGTTAATTATGAAAAGGGTGGGTAAAAGTGTAAAACTTGACATTTATTAGCAAGCCAAAATACTTCCTAAATGTAAGATCGGTCGTTAACTTTATCGCT
>OY735268.1:7323085-7469697 GCA_963457715.1 Argyresthia albistria | reverse complement strand
AACGACCTCTGTATACCTTTACTTTACTATATACTTTATTGCACAAAAACAGAATAAATACACTTATTTATGAAAAAAAAAACATCTACAAATGCGAGCTTATCTCTAATAAGAGATCTCTTGTGTATCACTTTACCAACTATCTAGAAGACCTGAGTTAAAATGTCGAGAAACTGGAAGTTGCCGAGTATTATTGTGGGAAACATTCAGCGGTAGTGAACAACGCTTTGGGAGATAATTAGTTCGTGACAGCGCTATTTCCACCCCAGGAGTAAAAACTATTTTTTGCTCGAGTGATGTACATTGAATCCCTCGCTCCCTAAGGGTTCTGCTTACGGATCCTAGAATCCTCGTCGTTCTGGATTCAAAAACACTCGTGTTAAAAATCGGTAAACAATGTACCTACTATACTATTACATACTTGTGAAATTTCTCATATTTAGTTTACAATATAATTACGAATCACTTCCGCAAATCCAATTCCCCGAGTCTCATCCATCCCACTACACCCAGGCCAGGGCTCGGGGCTGTACGGCTCGCTCAAGTCCGGCGACCTATCCTCAGCCGCCGCAGCCCCCGCAGCCTCCGCGCACGCGCCCGCGCCCGCCCCCCGCGCCCGGCGCCACCTACGTCGACCTGCCGCTATCCGGCATGCGCGAGACTATCGCCAAGCGACTGTCCGCCGCCAAGCAGACCATCCCGCACTACCAGCTGTCGATGACGGTCAATATTGAGAAGACGCTGAGCATGCGCCAGGAGGTCAACGCTAGACTGGCTAAGGAGAATGTCAAGGTAAGGAAAGGTCTACTTTCGTTTATGAATGATGTTAGATTCTTACGTTTTTATTCATAAAGTCCAATAAAGAGCTCAACCTTCACCCATTTGTTACTGCGATGAGACTTGGTTTTTATAAAATGTTGTATGCTAGAAAAAACATTGCGAGTGGGTTGCCTAGCAAAATCCTGTCAAGGCTATGATTAATTTAACATTTAAAAAGAAAGGCCTTTTATATCACGAATGCGTGGACGTATCGAGCTAAAATTTATACCAATTACTCAAGTCTATGGTCCCTTAAAGCTGTGGAAAAATCAACCTTCTAGGTCAACGTAATCGAACGCTACCACCGACCGTTTATGCCGGATGACATCATACTTGTATTTTTATGTAGTTGCTTAATTGCACCAATTACGAGAGATAGCAATCTACAAGTGTGATCGGAACCTTTAGCGCACGATTCTTACTCGCACTTGACCGTTCATTAATTAATCATTGCCTTGCCAGGATTTTGCTAGGCAACCCACTCGCGATGTATTTTCTAGCATACAAAATTTGATAAAAAGCCAGTTTCATCGCAGTAACAGACGGGTGAAGGTCGAGCCCTCTTCGGATCTTAGACCATAACCAAAATGCCGTTAAAACTCGTCCGCTTTTCTGTCACTTTGACATTTGTTTGTCAGAAAGGAACAAAGCACATTTTAGTATAGGTTTGATAAATGAATAAGGCAGTTAAACGCAACTCAATGATCATCAATCTGCCCACATTCTGCCACTGCGCTGGGTAATAGGCCTCTTCCTTACCACGCCATGTACTCCAGTCTAAACATCCCGCAACCACTACCTATGGCGACGTTGTCCTCCGTCCATCTCGCTGATGGCTGCCCACTGGTCGCACCAAACTCAAAGGACTTTACAATATTAATTGAAGTGACTAGATTATGATGGTGATTCATCATAATTTGTAATTTAATTACAGTTCCTTTGCTTGCCGTGACAGCTCAGTCTGCCATTTCTTCCACAAAAGAAGGAGAAGGGAAGCTCATCTATTGGCCCACTTGCATAAAATAAGGGTATTATTATTGCTATTATTTTATGCAAGGGGGGCAATAGATCAGAAATGTACTAAAAAAGTGTTCTTTAGCCAATTTGTAAAACACTTTCGTTTTAAATTCCAGTTGTCCGTAAACGACTTCATCGTGAAGGCCATCGCTGGCGCGTGCAAGCGCGTGCCTACAGTCAACTCGCATTGGATGGAGACGTTCATCAGACAGTGAGTGTTAGACCTCTTTTAGATTTGAGACGTTTATCAGACAGTGATAGTTAGACCTCTTTTAGATTTGAGACATTCATCAGACAGTGAGTGTTGGACCTCTTTTAGATTTGAGATGTTCATCAGACAGTGAGTGTTAGACCTCTTTTAGATTTGACACGTTCATCAGACAGTGAGTGTTAGACCTCTTTTAGATTTGAGACGTTCATCAGACAGTGAGTGTTAGACCTCTTTTAGATTTGACACGTTCATCAGACAGTGAGTGTTAGACCTCTTTTAGATTTGAGACGTTCATCAGACAGTGAGTGTTAGACCTCTTTTAGATTTGAGATGTTCATCAGACAGTGAGTTTTCGATTTTTTTATATTTGGCTGTAATCTGGAACCTCTAACCTCAACAGGCTCTTTATATATCAAAATTCATGGTTTTTGTGAGCATGTGAGCAACAGTTGAATTCCGCAATGATTAGAGACATTCACACGGTGTGAAGGTAGGCATTTGCACAAGTCACGGGTGTGGCTGTGTGATGTGGCTTTGGTCTGGCTCACATCACACGACACAAGAAATCATATTTGGAGACTAAGGCTCAACACGATACAGTTTTGCATTAGTTTTAAGACATTTTTACCAACTTTTTAGAGTTTATTTTCTAGCGAAATATATCGCAAACGACCGACTAATCACTCAACTACAAAGACTACAAATAACTGAATATTTTTTCCAGATTCTCGAATGTGGACGTCAGCGTAGCAGTGGCCACGCCCACCGGGCTGATCACGCCAATCATATTCAACGCGGACTCGCGCGGGATCATCGACATCTCGGCCGCGGTGAAGGCGCTGGCTGCAAAGGCCAAGGAGGGACAACTACAGCCCCATGAGTACCAGGGCGGAACGGTCACGCTGTCCAATCTGGGCATGTATGGTGAGTACAGGGCGGAACGGTCACGCTGTCCAATCTGGGCATGTATGGTGAGTATAGGGTGGGACGGGGACGGTGTCCAATCTGGGCATGTATGGTGAGTACAGGGCGGGACGGGGACGGTGTCCAATCTGGGCATGTATGGTGAGTAAAGGGCGTGACGGGGACGGTGTCCAATCTGGGCATGTATGGTGAGTACAGGACGGGACGGGGACGGTGTCCAATCTGGGCATGTATGGTGAGTAAAGGGCGTGACGGGGACGGTGTCCAATCTGGGCATGTATGGTGAGTACAGGACGGGACGGGGACGGTGTCCAATCTGGGCATGTATGGTGAGTACAGGGCGGGACGGGGACGGTGTCCAATCTGGGGATGTATGGTGAGTACAGGGCGGGACGGGGACCGTGTCCAATCAGGGCATGTATAGTGAGTACAGGGCGGGACAGGGACGGTGTCCAATCTGGGCATGCATGGTGAGTACAGGGCGGGACTGTAACTGTGTGCATGGAGTGTACCAAGTGGTACCAAGGCTCCAGATTAAGCCGTCTTCAGACCTATGCCTCGTATATCTTGAACCCTTTCTGATTCGCACAATACGCAGGGTATTCTGGCTAGGGGCCCGAGGAAATATACAGATACTATAATATTATACTAATACAGATAGACCAAGTTGAACAAGATATGTGACCGGCGTAAACTGAGATGCTACGGAAGCTTCTTTAGTTCGAGGGTTTTATCGCTTGGATCAGGACCATCGAAAAATTGTAAATACCACGAGATGGCGCTAAGATTTATTCTAAGATTAGCGCTACCCAGAAGTATCTTAACTGAAACCATGGTGTTTAAAGTACAAATCTTACTCCTCACGCCATCTCTTTTTTACTAAGGGTTACTAATTATAATTTGTAAGGGATGAGCACCCTGTGCTAGGTCAGTATGTCAGTTTGTAGACGTTTCATTATTTATTGATTCTGTAAATCTCAAGATACAATTAAAAGTCATAACCACCGACTTATTCTCCTTTATCGTTGCAGGTATCACAATGTTCAACGCGATCATCAATCCTCCACAGTCGTTGATATTGGCGTGCGGCGGCGTGCAGGAGCTCGTCATCGCTGATGAGAAGGACCCCAGAGGGTGCGTGCATTACAATCACCGTTCATATTACATGCATTTTTTATGGATTTGTAGCCCTCTTCCTGCCGCTGTCCTTGCTATTTTATAGCTAGCCCTCTTCCTGCCGCTGTCCTTGCTATTTTATAGCTAGCCCTCTTCCTGCCGCTGTCCTTGCTATTTTATAGCTAGCCCTCTTCCTGCCGCTGTCCTTGCTATTTTATAGCTAGCTATCTGCGAGAATGCGATCCTGACACATGTATATGTCCCTGTCTGTCCTGCGCTACTTTTCACTCTATCTCACTCCCACAAGTGAGATAGAGTGAAAAGTAGCGCGGGACAGACAGGATCGCATTCTCTCAGCGGCCGTGGTATAGCTACAAAGAATATAAATGTAAATGTAGCCCATTAATGACCCCACTGAGGGGCACAGATCCGATCAGAGTAAGATTGAGCCATACTCCACCACGCTGGCTCAGTACGGGTTGGTGGATGGGTTTTACGACTATTACATACTACCAGGTAGTGATAGTACCCGGGACCTACAGCTTAACGTGCCATAATGTACTTAAGACAAATTAATTATCTCATTGGTACATGATCAGCACCGGGATTCAAACCTGCATGTCCTGCGTGAGAAGCAAGTTGAAACCCACTAGACCACGGAGCTCTTATAATATAGCAAAGAACAATTCCTTATGACTATTTACGAGATGCGAGCCATACTTCACCACGCTGGCTCAGTGCCGGTTAGGGGAGGGATGTCGGGCTAGTGGCCAAGCCGATTGACAAAAGATATAGATATCAAACCATCCTATAAAGCCCTCTGATACAGATTTACTACTACTACCACTCAGTAGCGATTATAGCTAAAACATACAGCACGGACGCAGTATTAGAGATACACCGGGTACCCGGCAGTTTCGGTACTTTTTCATTATCCGGCCGGATATCGGATAATGATGCCGGGTACTACAAAAATACAATGCCGGTACTAAACTAGTTTTTCGGCACGCGTAAGATCAAGACGGTTCGTTTTCATAAACCAATCCAGTCTTCTAAAACAGCCGTTCTTTCTTGATATACGGCTGGAAGAAGTTGATAGTAAAGTAGCTGCTCGCTTGCATCCCTCCCCTCTGCCTCGCCCCGCACCGCTTAGCCCTTTCCCGCGGTGAGTTTCAATAGGCATATGCCGGATAATTTTGCCTCATACCCGGCATGTCCGTTACCCATTGCCCGGCAAAACTAGGACCCGACCCATCTCTAGTATTAACCTACTGAAATGTTTTGTAGGTTCCGGACAGCGAAGTTCATTACAGTGACGGCCTCGGCAGACCACAGAGTGGTGGACGGGGCAGTCGGCGCGCAATGGATGAAAGTACTCAAGGATAACCTCGAGAACCCGGCCAACATCATCCTGTGAACGCACCCCCAATAACTCTCATCGCAATTTGACTAATGGATCTGGCGATTTAATACGAATGCGCCAACACTAGCATAGCACAGCTTCTGTAGGTCTCTACAGCTTTTATGTGTCGACTTGAGAAGTTATCGTGGTGATAACTTTGAATAGGACAGTAACGGAACTCGGGCTTGGGCACAGATTACTAAATAGTTACTACGTAGCAGATACTTCACTCAGTAGGAAATTTCCAATACCTACTGCTATAATAGCCTACTCCGTCGCGTCGGCAACCGCTGCATGCTAAAATGTGCCTAAATGCTCAAGCGTACAGTTGTCATCGCCTCGCACCGCGCGATCTCACAGTAATCGCAGGGCTGCCTCGCATCGCAGATACTCGTACGATACGAACACAGTTCAAAACGTGCGTGCACTTGGCTTGCGACAACCATACTGACTTGGGCAGCCGGGCCATAGCCGGGCTGCCCGAGAGCTCGGGCGGGCGGTAGGTGATTATAGCGCGCGAGTACATTCAGTGACGGAGGCCTAGCTTGGGTTAGGATGTCGTACCTAATTTCTGGAATATCTGTTGTGTAAGAACTAAGAATTACACACGATGTCAACGCCTAGGATGTACGTAATGTTAATGATTGTTTGTATTTAAGTAATGTTTTTTCAGGTGTTATTTTTCTCTGTTTATCGCTGTTTTTCTTTACTGCCAAAGTCCAATAGCAAATTGTAATGAGGTTGTACTTTACATTCTGCGCGTGTCCTTCAAATCTGTAATTTTTTATATGTATTTTTTTTAAAGCATGAGTATATGAATTTTTAGATATGATCTACGAATATGTTGTGAGTGCGGTATTCACTGTGACTGTGACTCATTATCATTATCATACATTTGTACATTATATTGTATTTAGAATCGCAAGGGTACTATAATGACAGGGATCTGATTGCACAATAAAATAAAACAATACATAAAATAGTAACAGAAGTTGAAGGAACCGCGCAGTGATGATGTTAAGATGTTATTTATTTAGTATAAATGAATGTTGGCGAAGCGCAAGAATATGTAATATTCTTCTAGTTCAAAGTTCCGAGATTTCTTTCAAATAATATCATGAATTAATGTGTATATTTGTATAGCTTATTAGTGTATTGAGACAAAATAATGTATTTAACTGGAGCAGAGATCTATCTTTGTTTGTATTTACCATTGGTACCATCGGTACCATTAAATATTAATTGGAGGTATTTATTTACCAAAATAATGGTTGAAATGGGCAAGATTTTTTAATGTTATCAGGGAGTTTAGATTTCGTTGTCATTCATTTAGTCATTTTGGATACCGCTGTTTAATGATTGTGAACGCCAGTGGAATATATTTTAATTAATTACACGAATTTGTTTCATTGTACCACAGATACTTTAATATTATAATTATACATACTATAGTACGGGGCCATTGTTTTGGCACGTCGTCGTCGGGGCGGTACCCGACGATACTCGTGGCGTTTGACTTAGCGGAAGAGAGAGCGAGACGAGACCCGACGTGCCAAAACAATGGCCCCGTACTTGCACGCCAAAGTTCTCCGATTCGGTCAAAGCGAGGAACAAATTAACCATGTAATGCAATATCAAGAGATACCCTATCAGGATGAAGGGAACCCTCTGTAACTACGCACAATGACACTGTATAAGCTTGTGGAGTGATGGTTTATAGGACAGACACGGTAGTTTAGGGCATCTATTTATTATTACTGCGTGAAAGGCATTATTATTAGGTAAGTATATTTACGTTTTCCGTTGCGTAGTGGGGAGACCTGTTGCTCTATGGTAGTAAGAGAGCGGAGAGATGTGACGAAGAGTATAAAATGGCACATCCGGATTGAATATCGGGATTAAAATGGGTCCATTATGCCTCCGCCACCCCGTATGGGAAAAGGCGCGACCCTATGTTGTTGAATATAATTGAAACAAAAAGTAAAGGGCTTTGCTCAAAATTGGTGCCTTTTTTTTTTGATGGCACACTAACGCCACCTTGTTAGTTATGTAGAGTACTTCCATACAAACAATAATTAATATGGCAGCTCAGCTCTAAAGTACATCCGTCTTGAGTTATGCGTCCTAATCTATAACGCTTATCTAATTATGTAAACTGAGTATATGAGTTACTTTTAATGGTCGTATACTATTTATTCCATAGTACATACTCTGTTGGACTCAAGTGACGTCATATTGGCGTAAATGGCATAGTGTGACATCAAGTTACACTTCACCGTAACAATGTCATGAGTTTATTATTAACAAAACTCAAAATATTAGTGCTTCTTACGCCCTTATCTTGTTCGTTTTATAGTTTTAACACTATCTGCCGGCTTATCACGCTACAGTTGTCAGTTTATCTAGGCCCATAGACACATAGACTTTTAGCCCACAGATAGTGTTCAAACTATAAAACGGACAAGATAAGGGCGTAAAAAGCACTAATATTTTGAGTTTTGTTAATAATAAACTCATGAAATTGTTACGGTGAAGTGTAACTTGATGTCACACTATTCCATTTACGCCACTATGATGTCACTTGAGTCCAACAGAGTATGTACTATGAAATAAATAGTATACGACTATTCAAAGTAACTCATATTCTCAGCTTTCATATATAGATAAGCGTTATAGATTAGGACGCATAACTAAAGATGGATGTACTTTAGAGCTGAGCTGCCATAGTAACTATTGTTTGTATGGAGGTACTCTACACAACTAACAAGGTGGCGTTAGTGTGCCATAAAAAAAAAAAAAGGCACCAGCTGCCCATACATTTCCAGCAAAGCCCTTTAGAAAAAACCGACTTCCACAAACCCTATTTGATTAGATTGAGTTTAATACAAACTGTAACCCCTTACCCCCCCCCCCCCCCCCCTTTGGGGAATTAATTTTGTCAAATCCCATCACAGTGCTACCCCACGCTACTAAGGAACCCCTGTACAAAGTTTCATGGCTCTAGGTCCACCGGCTTAGGCTATGCGTTGCCTGCCCGCCAGCCACGCATTGTATTTGTACCTAGTATTGAGCAGATCTGGTGGCCATATGTGGTCTTCATGAGCAGTTCCGCATCACAATATTATGCTTACCATGTGCATTTGCACGAGTTATTATGAAAAACACAAAAATCACTATAGGTCTGCCTATAATATTTGAAGAGTTCCCTCGATTTCTCCAGGATCCCATCATCAGATCCTGACCTGGTGTCAATGGGACCAATGGGAAGGACCCTTTCAAACAAAAAAATAATTTTGCAAATCGGTCCATCCGTCTAGGCGCTATCGGGGAACATACATAAAAAAAAAAAAAAACAAATATCCGGACGAATTGTAAACCTCCTCCTTTGGGAAGTCGGTTAAAAATGGTTTAGGTTTCGCAAGTTTGCTTAGAATGTTTAGTTTGTAATCCTCATTGCAGTAGCCTCAATAGGTCATGGCCGGGGAGACTCGCTGGCGTGAGATATGGCGGCGGGAGCGGCCTGTCGTCCGTTGTATGATGATGTCACATGGCCAATAAATAACAAATTTTTAGTCACGCAAGGCAAGTGGATGGTGCCCTAATTAATTCGCGAAGGTCAGTAAAAGAGTGTACAAACACCACGACAAAGGTAAGCCACTGTTCTAGCAAAACTAGTGAAATTTCTTCGTCGTTGTGTAAAACTGTCTTAGTGCCTTTTCAGTTTTCACAGATACCGGTTCCCGGATGACCGGCGCCGGCTACGCGGCGGTGAAGTGTGTGGCCATAGTATAATAAGAAATAGGTAGTAAGTTCACAAGGTGCAAACGAGCGCTCTTTTCTACCGATTTTCGTTCGTTATTTAAATTCTCTCTGCAACGATTGGTCAGAACCACTCGTTGCGCAAGTCATATGAGCGATTTTATATAACACGCACGAGCGAATGAAAAATAGGACCTCTGTTCGCATGATAACTAAGTGCCTACTCTTGCTCAAACTAGGGTTGTCGCATAGCAACAATATTTATTTTCTCATCTTGGTATGGCCATGTACGTAGGTACGCTTTCATACGTACCACACCGGCGTAATTTGCCGGGCCATCGTATGAATATGACAGACAACCGGTGCACGGTGTGTGTGAAAAGGCACTCTTAACACGTTCAGTGTCCATGACGCGACTGAGCGTTTCCCACCACTTTCATTGAGTGCCCCGAGCGTTTGATTTTTCTGATCTCAGGATGTTTACTGTTTTCTCTTGACGTAAAGGTGTGTCGATGGTGGGCATAAGCAAATATGCCCATTATTGCCCATCAACTATCAACGCACATAATATGGTGGACGCAATAAAATAAGGCGTTTGGGGTTCATGAATACAGTTTTTTGAGACGTGTTATTTCGTTAATGGCACTGTTGGTTGAGTGATATAAATAGAGCGGTAGGTACAGGGAAATTGTAGCTCTTTCCTAGTGGCGATAACCTTATATGTAGACCAGATAGATTTACCCGGTCTCGGATGGCCTGAGGCTACGAGTATTATTGTTCTTTTGTTGTCTAAAATATTGAATAACTCTAGAATACAAGGAGTAACCATGGCCGCTGCGGACGAGGAAGTAACTGGCAAGAAGAAAGAGAAGGAACTGCTAGTGGTGCAGGATCAGGATCGTTTCGTCCACAAAACCGGAGACGTATACGACGGCTGGTTCGAAGCTAAGAAGAAGGACAAGGCTGGTAGGATGCATGGTAAATAGAGTTTAATTACTTATCAAAATTTAAAAACAAAATACAGGTATTCACACTGGCTTCTGGGCCAGAAGTTTTGGCCCTACACTAGAACATTGTGTCGCTAGGAATAGAAACAGCAACTACACGAACATTTTACTTAATTATGTATAAGATCCGGGGATATTTTCTCCCTTTCCATCGGATCGGGCCCTCCCGTTTGTTATGCAGAAGATAGTACATAGGTAATGTACAATCATGCACATTCAATGTCTCCACCGTGGTTCACATCACAAGCGGCTTTCGGGTAATGCTCATTTGTTTGTATCTACCCTATCTTCGTGAACTGGTGCTACGCACTCAGTGACATACCTATGTAGCTCCTCTATCTAAGAACCTGCTAAGTACCTGCTCCCTTTTTATTCAAAAAACAAAATACTTACCTCACCTAAAAGTATTGGAGAGTGTTTATAAGTAATTACGTAGGTTTAGCAAGTACTCAGCATTTCTCAAACTGTTGTCAGCAAAGGTGCGGCGACTTTCACATTCGGTTCGAAGGTTGTGTCACCTAATGGAGCCTCTAACTAAACGGAAGCTCTACCTACAGGCATTGACTTTGTGTTTTATCAAGTAGAACTTAATGGACTGAATCACGTGGGCATATGTCACGCACTGATTCTCCGATGTTTGGTCGAGTAGGTAGCATCAGCGGAATTACTACTAGCCCATCTTACTCGGAGTTAAGGTGGGAAGTTTCGTATATTGGGTTTGTTGGTGGGTTGTACTACCCAAAGTTCCTACACTACACGCGTGCATTATTTGGATGTTTGAATGTTCAATAGCATTCCGTACATAGTAACTCGTAATGTTAGTAACTGTATAGCAGTATATTTGTTTGTTGGTTCTAATCGCAGTCGCTATATTTTAGATTCGTGTCATGCTTATTTGTCTTTACATTTAGCTTTTCTATGAATAGTGTGACCGAGATGCATCAGTGTACTTACTTGAGTAGGTACCACCATGTAGGTACTTCGGCATTTGGTACCTGTGTATATAGGTAACGACAGAAGACAATATGTTGCAATGGGTTCCTTGTCGTGCATAATGGTATCGATGTTTCGACTAGATGAGATGATAATCTAATCTTTTGTTTGGTTATCATGTAGTAACTATTGATTTATGCAGAGCCCAGATGAATGGGTCTTTTTATGCATTGCGTGTAGAGATCTGGGTACTGTAATGTGTATTGTGTCTAGTCCTGAAATACAAAGACTTATACACAATGTAAAGTATTAGAAGTATATGGGCTTTGCGATGCCTACTATGTATGTGTGTATGTATAATTTTTGATGGGTGAAAGGCGTCGTCGGTCGGGAAACCGTATAATATTTGTCAACAAACGCCATAGTAAAAATACAACCCGACCGCCTCCTCGAACATCGTAATAGACGCGCAACACCACCACCGTGGCAGGCGGAACCGAATACGGTAAGCGTCGTTGTATTGTATTGGATTTATTCTGTCATGTTGTACGAATTTACTTTAAATAAATAAATAAATAAAATTGCACCTTGTACCTGCGATAGCTCTCTACCTTATAACTGTGCCAGAGCTGAGGCGTGTACATAGTTTGACAGTACGTCCTAAAGAGAACAAAATTTTAATCCCGTGAGCCTGCCCCCCTACCGCGCAACCGATGTCGGCATCGGCATCGCGTTTAAACGCGCAAGAATGAACTTTTGAAGTAAAACTTCTTGGGGCACGGGGGTAAAATTTATTTAACCTCTCAACTGTGGGTTATTCATATATTTGCTTTTCAATTGCTACTAGCCGGGTGCTATCACGAGTGGCTAAGAAATGTAACGGAAATTGGAATCGGTGACGTCAGGGTCGGCTGAAGACTTTTAAAACCGCAACTATTTTCAATACGGTTTTTAACTAATCAGATAAGATAATAATACATTCGTACAATAAAGAATGTTAATTAGTGAGAGAAAAACCTGATGAAACGTTAACAAATAAAAATTATTTTAAGCATTCTTCCACGAGTTCTTGATTTCCGGTATGGCCAAGATGGCGCCGCCGCCGCCGCCGCCGCCGCTGGCTGGGACAACCTCGGGACAACAAAACCAACTAGCATGACTCAAACTACTTCGTTCAACCTCTTTGTTGGAACCGGAACTTATGTTTGACAGCTGTGCGATGCGATCCATACAGTTTGTAAGAAAAGAGTTTCATCAATGTCACACGGGTCGATATGGATTTCTAAAACAAGCAAAGCAATGCATACATTTGAGCGAGACGGCTTAAAGACGTGACGTCAGATGGTATATAATCTGAGCGAGATGCAAATAGTAGTGACACTATTGAATGAGTTAAGTATATCACCACGAGCGCGACAAATTGTAGATAAGGAATGGTGGGAAATAAATGACATGACGTATTAAAAGTAAGTACAAGTATAAAATAATTTCAAATAATCGGACGTCTGAAACTTAAAAGTAACTTGAAGCAGAGATTGGATCTCAAAATTGGAAATTTAAATCTCTTTTAGTATAGGTAGGTATAGGTGTATAGTATAGGTACCACTTAATGATCTAGCTACAGAAGTTTCACTTCTAACACGTGTACGGTGCTACACGCGTATTTTTTTCATTATGACAATACGGCAAGTCAAACATGAAGTCGATGCCGACTGCGGCTGCGCGGTAGGGCCCCTGGTTGGTCCTGACGAGATCGAGATCGTCCCGCAGGTCGCTCGTACGCAACCCAGTGCCCGAGGTACTTGAAGCTGGTAACAAATTTTAGTGCATTTCCATTAAGAGTTACAGGTAGTGAGCACTCAGTTTTTCCCCGTTCTGAGAATAGCCACTGATTTCGTCGCATTATAGACGAGCCCGTGAGCAACCGCGTATTTTGCACATAATCTGCAGTTAGTGTCTGAGAGTTCCAAACGTGGGGCTCAGCAGCACCATGTCATCCGTATAACTCAGGTTGTTGACACACTTGCCCCCAATTTAACATGGCAGCCGATGCCGGTGCCGCTGGAGCTCCTCGACGATCCCCCCTCTCTCCCTGTCTCACTCCACAGTACAAAACGAATTCGTCCAATGAGGCATTACACCATCTGACCACGTTCACCTGACTCCCATACCATGCCGCCAGGATCCTAACAATATCTGACGAAACTCCACCATCTGCTAGTTTTCCCCAAAGCAAACTGTTTTGACCCGATCAAAAGCCTTGAAAGGAAGACTGCATACACAGGAGTTTTCCTTGACACATAGTTTTCCAATCCACAGTCTGCTTCAGTGTAAAAATAGCAGGATCCGTCGAGCTACCTATTCGTTTTAAAACCAAACTGGGCTTCACTTATTTCGACAAAATGGCAGAGTTGGCATGGCATTTTGTGAGTCGTTTCAGAATTATGGCATCGAATAGTTTTGAGCAAGTCGTAGCCAGAGAAATAGGTCGATAATTGGAACTATGTGAACGTTTACTGTTTTACTTTTAATAATAGGCACAACAGAGGTTCGCAACATCTCTGCTGGCAGGTATGAATGTCTCAGACAAGCTATAGCACAGAGAGGAACACCACCACCCATGGGCTACCAAAACGTAGATGTGCTCGCCTTTGTACATTGTTATTCATAATTCATAATTCATAATTTCTTTATTGCACACAAAAAAAAGTTAACAAAGCACGGTAGGTAATATAAAGTGTACAATGGCGAGCTTATCTCTAAAAAGAGATCTCTTCCAGCAAACCAAGTTTCGATGAGAGAGGTTGATAGCTGAGCGGGGGTAGACCCATGTGTACAACAATAAATTTAAAAGGTTGCATACATAATTATATAATATGCATTCTAAAATTTACTTATATCCTAGACATATAAAGACTAAAATAATATAAATATGATAGTTACCTATATAACATTATACTTTTTAAATAAATACAAAAATATATTATATGTATATATATATTACTACCTTTAAATCTATAAAGAAAGATTGTTTCTTCACGTGACTTTTAAAAATATTTAGAGTTGGACTATTCTTTCATGTATTTTGAAGTAAAACTTCTTGGGGCACGGGGGTAAAATTTATTTAACCTCTCAACTGTGGGTTATTCATATATTTGCTTTTCAACTGCTACTAGCCGGGTGCTATCACGAGTGGCTAAGAAATGTAACGGAAATTGGAATCGGTGACGTCAGGGTCGGCTGAAGACTTTTAAAACCGCAACTATTTTCAATACGGTTTTTAACTAATCAGATAAGATAATAATACATTCGTACAATAAAGAATGTTAATTAGTGAGAGAAAAACCTGATGAAACGTTAACAAATAAAAATTATTTTAAGCATTCTTCCACGAGTTCTTGATTTCCGGTATGGCCAAAACCAGTGACGTGACCAAAAACTACTTCGTTCAACCTCTTTGTTGGAACCGGAACTTATGTTTGACAGTTGTGCGATGCGATCCATACAGTTTGTAAGAAAAGAGTTTCATCAATGTCACACGGGTCGATATGGATTTCTAAAATGATGAACGAATCGTTTTGTGGCCGGTAACTATGGAATAGGTACCTAAAACGCGCTGCGTAGTCGCGCAACGGGCAGCTAGTAATCGCATAAAGTCACTTAGAATCATCCAAATGTGATATTTAGTTTTCAAGCAAATTCCGATGTGATGGATGGCTGCATTAAGACTTCTTGAAAACAATAAGTAGGTACCTAGAACTGTTCTAAAGCCACTTTTTATTATATAGTGCAGTTCAAGTCACAAATTAGCAGTTTAGCTACTAAGTACGTGTTATACCTACCTATTTAATGTTTATCTGTAGTAAACGGCCAAAGCGAGGTCTACAGCTTACAGAGCCATAAGTTTAATGGCTTATTGTTTCGCTTATTTGTTTGTATGTAATTTTTGTAATACATATTTTAAAGTTGAATTGTTGTTATAACTGTTGAAATTATACGATTTTGATTTTAATAAGCTTTTGTAATATTAAAGTTAATGCTTCATGCCAGTCAATAATGTTGAAGTAAAATATCAAAATCGAGGTATGTCGTATGGCGGACTAAGGAAATGTCAAGAATAAAATTAAATAAGAGTTACGTCATCGCTTCGCTGTCACAATTTAATGTCATATCATAATGAATGCGCGCTATTTTATGGAGAAACATCATTGAGACGCGAAAGGAGTTGGCAATTTGGCAAAATGACTGCCCCAGACATGTACAAAGACTTCTCAACAGCCAATTAATAGCATTTAAATATTCTCTCATAAATTACTGCGTCTTTAGTTAGTTTGTAGAACTTGAAGGAAATGATTAAATAATTAAGAGTTGTCACTTCATACTCTATGATTCCGCCATTGATTAGTGACTTTTGCCATCGTTAAAAATAACATGCAACATAATTTCCAACTAGCAAAACTGTTGAAAACAGGAGGTTTCCAGAGGAGTGGCTAGATGGCGTTATGTTGCATGTTATTGCAAAATGGTGCTTATTTCTAGCGACGGCAAAGGTCACGGAATCATATTGGAATCACGGAGTATTGAGTAACAACTCTTATTTACCTATATTTAATTATTTTTTTCTTCAAGTTCTACAAACTAAATTAAATTTATGAATGAATATTTAAATGCTATTGGCTGTTGAGAAGTCTTTGTACATGTCTGGGGCAGTCGTCCATATATTGATTTAGCCATCTTCTTTGTCATTTATCTGCGCGACTGAGGTGAGTGGCAAGCCTTATGGTAGCCCCGCAGGTACACATTAACTTGGAATAGTTGAAAATACGTACTCGATCAATTAAATAAAGGGACTGGGCACAGAGACAAGCAAAGCAATGCATACATTTGAGCGAGACGGCTTAAAGACGTGACGTCAGATGGTATATAATCTGAGCGAGATGCAAATAGTAGTGACACTATTGAATGAGTTAAGTATATCACCACGAGCACGACAAATTGCAGATAAGGAATGGTGGGAAATAAATGACATGACGTATTAAAAGTAAGTACAAGTATAAAATAATTTCGAATAATCGGACGTCTGAAACTTAAAAGTAACTTGAAGCAGAGATTGGATCTCAAAATTGGAAATTTAAATCTCTTTTAGTATAGGTAGGTATCGGTGTATAGTATAGGTACCACTTAATGATCTAGCTACAGAAGTTTTACTTCTAACACGTGTACGGTGCTACACGCGTATTTTTTTTTTGTATAGGTATCTGTTTTGTGGAGTACAATATAGAAAATTACGAAATTACGGTGATCAACGCTGATATAGTTATGTCCAACAGCATTACCCAGAGACATGGTTTTAAGGGTGTCAATTACTTCTTGCTCGACAATGTGCGAGTATGACCGAGCCGGTCCACACAGTTGGTGCCATCAGCACCATTAAATTTTGGTAGTTTGAACTGACCTTTAAAATTTTTTGCAACCACTGTGAGATCGCTCAGACCATCCACCGAAACCGGAACGTTTCCATGTCACATAATGTTGCCATTATTTTTTGTCTAACATTTCTTGTCAAAGTATACATACACTCTAACTAAAACTTTATTAAAAAAGACTAAAAAGCTAAAGCTTGAGTTCTCTAAAAGTTCATGATTCTTAGTTAAAATGTCGTCTCGGGTACCTAGAGATTATTGAGAAACCAACATCCCTTCCTATCTATCTGTGATGATAACTGATAAGATTAATTTAAATTTATAAAAGGTCAAGTGTGCAATGATGTAAGTGGCATTTGAAAAAGTAGAATCAGTAGAACTGCTCCCTTCTGACAGGAACTGTGGCATTTGAAAAAGTAATAACCTCATAATAACATTAGAAACTTTTATTCTGACAGGCACTGGAGTGTACACCACCGCAGAAGGTGACATCTACAAAGGCACCTGGGACCAAGACAAACTCGGGGCCAACGAGGAAGTGGTGGTGACATTCAGCGACGGCTATCGGTACCAAGGCTTGTTAAAAGATTGGAGCTATACCGGGAAGGGAAAATACTACTACCCAGACGGCAGCATGCTGCAGTCAGCCTTCGAAGACAACTGCCCTACAGGCCAAATGACGTTTACAGACCCAAACGGGCACACTTGGCTCGCAAAAGCCGAGAATGGCTTTTGTTGTTATAGACCAGTGAACCATTTCTACGCGATGCTGGAACAGACGCTGGAAGCGAAAAGGCGCCGAAGCAGTCGCCCGGAAGGGAAATGAATTTACGCTTTCAGTGTTCCAATTTCGGTCAGCGTCAGGATGGCTAGTCACTAAATATATATCGTCGTATATAACGTTGAAATTATGACTAATAATTGCTGCCCAATTGCTTCTATCATGGAAGTAAATATATTGATCAAGTCCCTTTTTTAATCTTCAGCGCCTTATAGAATCTAACGAGCAAAAATATGTAAACTACTTAGTCTAGTACTAGTCACTAGACGTATTTATTGTTCAAGTTATGTTAAGTATGACCAATAAAATTGCTGCCCAATACCTAGTCGAGTTTGCTCGTTGCAAATTCGAGTTTGCTCGTTACATTATATAAGGCACTGAAGGTTAAAAAAGAGACTTGATCAATATATTTACTTCCATGATAGCTTGAGGTGCGGAGTCTTAAAATATTTACGGAAGCAAATGGGCACTAATTTTTGGCCGATTCTGACGTAAGGATGGCTGGTCACCCTTAAATGTTTGATTTCTCCTAAAATATGATGGAAGCAATTATCTACTTATAGGAAGCAAATAGAAGCAATTGGGCAGCAATTATTAGTCATAATTTCAACGTTACATACGACGATATATATTTAGTGACCAGCCATCCTGACGCTGACCCAATTTCGAATACAGGAATTAATACGGCACAGTGGATGCGTTTCATTCGGTTTCCCGCTAATTTTAACCGACGACGCAGATGCGTATAAGTAAATAGCCACGGGACGGGACAGACAAGAACGAAAAATTATGGATCATGGTCTTGATTTTTTCTCGTTCTTATCCATGTCTGCTGACTATGTCTCCTGTCATGTCTATGCCGTGTCACTGTCGTGCTTGTCTGTCTGCGGAATGCACCTAAAATTAAGTACCTAAACAGAGAAGTACAGAGATGTATATTGTATATGTGCAGTGTGCAGTACAATAATAAAATGTAAACATGAGTGGTAATGCTCGTACTCAAGAACCGAGTAAGCAAAGGTACTGTTAGTTGCTTACACATAAAGTTACACGTTCGCGGAGTGACACTCCAACATTTGAACCCACTTAACGTGAAGACCAATACTTATTTGTAAGTATAGTACAGTCGCGGTAAAAAAAAACAGACCGGTCATATGGGGTTAAATAATCACAATATAGAAGTCCGATCAGCCGCCCGCCTGTGTTCTTCGGGCGTCCCACCTTATCATCAAGGGTGTCCCATAATTTACTCATATCGTTGTCTTTACGCGTCGTCGTCGTCGGTCGCAAGGGCTTTACGATCAATAGGTATAATTAAATCTTTACGGCGGCGGCGTGGACAGACGATGACGCGCCCGCTCAGTCGCCGATCCGTCGCCGTTCCGCGCCCGCTAAGCCGCGCTCTCACCGCCTTGCACCGATTTGTGTCTTATTGCTCTTATTACAACGGTGGTTTTTAATCGCGCCCGCTCCGACGCCGCGCCGCGCCCGCTCTATCCGATGTTAATATAGACATGATTATGATGATGATGATGTCTTAGATATGTCTCTTAATAGAGACTTATTAACTAGCATTAAGACACAAATCGGTGCAAGGCGGTGAGAGCGAGGCTTAGCAGCGTCGGAGCGGGCGCGGAGCGGCGACGGAGCGGGCGTGTCATCGTCTGTCCACACCCTTACAGTTTCAGTAATGCAGTCTGTCCACGCCCTTACAGTTTCAGTATTAGAATGAGCTGACTATACCTTGATGTAGCAGATTCCTTGATAGGTACTTAACATTTTCCCAGGTAACTTGAAATCAGCTGATCGGGGTACTGAGAGACGTTTGTTTTTTTCATTTGCGACTATATGTTTCTTGGGGAAAGTTGTTCATAATAATGGGGTACTATCATTCCCCAAAATTTGATCAGCTAATTCAATTTCACCCTGTATTTCCATGGTAACTTAGTAAAGGCATTTACTCCAGCCAGTTAGATGATTGTATGATGATGGTGGATAACCATAATAAGTAAATGGTGACGCACGATAAACTTTCGCACTCTCGTCAGTCGTCGCTCTCGATAGATATTTCACACGATACGCCTTCACAGCACCAAACTAGTAAAGTACCGACAGAGTCATTGAATTTCGACACCACCTCCCAAATACGATATCCCACCCACAACGCTAACTTAATAACCTAATGACTTTCATTAGAAAACAGATCAACTCTAGGTCGGCTACTACGAAACCAGCCGAAATTACAACATCTTATCTGTGCCAATTAGGTTTACAATCATGGTCTTTTGCATTCAAGTATTTGTTCTTCAAAGGCTAAAAAATCAGCATGGGTTCGGACCGGACTTCTTTAGGCTTTCGCAGCGCCGCCGCTTTGTAGGTTTTTTTTTTATAATTCACCAACTTAAAAAAAAACGACTTTATAACCTATCACTAATTATAGTCCTCCGCGCTCGGTACACAAATGTCGTCTAATAGACCCGAAAACAAGCCTACGAAAACTGTCTCCTGACAGTGAAGTCCAGCTTATTACATAATATAAATAAACACAGTTTTTTCATGTAGAAACCTAACTACTGAACCGATTCCTGATTTTCAAAAAATGGGACCCAACTTCTTTCTAACAAAGAAAGAATGTTTGAAATCGGTTCATAAATGGTACCAGTTTCGATGCAACAAACATTAAAATAAATAATGATAAAAAAACATACAACCGAATTGATAACCCCCCCCCTTTTTTGAAGTCGGTTAATTAAAAACATAGCATTTGATATTAGTGACTATGACTAGATGATGACTAGTGACATTATACCGTACCCTACCGCCTGCTGCTATATGGATTGCCCAATAACCACCAGTCAAAGCAAATACAGAAGTAATTATAATCCCTACAAATTGCACAGGTGTCAGTCCACGGCTCCTGCTTTTGGCGGTGATTGTACACCCACCGCGGCCGCATTGCAGGTGACCGGAACAACATGGGCCTTAATCATACTAACCACTCAACCGTGTACCAGCGAGCAACTCTACATAGCAGTATACCATAGTATTCCGTTGTAACATACAGCCTCTAAGGCCCATATTAATAACCAGCTCGCAACTCTGAGAATTGTCCCAATGAATATCAAATCTGTAATTTTCACGCGGTAGAGATAGCTCTCATAGCTGAGAGCGGTTTTCGAACCATTTCTGTTGAGAAAAAAATATAAAACGCATAATACATAAAATACCAGACCACCGGCCGGCCCGGCGATGGTCAGATGACATTTGTCAAGGTGGCTGGTGGAGTGGACAGTGGACCAGAATGGCGGGGGACAGATGCGAGTGGCGGGCTTTGGGAGAGGCCTATGCCCAACAGTGGGACGATGCGGGCTGATATGATGAACAATGGGACAATGGGAACTTGTGCACAAAGAATCTGTCCAAAGAAGAATCTGTCGAAAGTAGAATCTGTCCAAAGTAGAATCTGTCCAAAGTAGAATCTGTCCAAAGTAGAATAATGTCCAAAGTAGAATTTGTCAATAGTAGACCAAACCAATGTATATTCTACCTAATCGTCCTATGTCCTATCTAACTTGGCATTGGCCAACAACCATTCGTGTACAGAAATTCGCCTGTGCCCTGTGCGTGACTTACTGCACTAAATCCCGGGGTGCCACAGACGCGGCCGTAATTCTAATAGACACCCTTGAAAGAGAACGTCCTTCAAAATAAGCACGATGATTACCGTGATATTAGGTAATTAAATTCCAGTTTGTCGAAATGAAATTATTTTGGGGATGCCCTGCATACAGTCCTTAAGTACCTTTCTAGGTGGTGAAGATTTCAAGCATTTAAACCATTTCAACTGTTCAGGTTTGCTGTCTATGTCGAGAACTGATAAAATGCTAATACACAATCTATACTATGTTCTCATTTTTAACCGACTTCCCAAAGGAGGAGGTTTACAATTCGTCCGATTCGTCCATGTATGTTCCCCGATAGCGCCTAGACGGATGGACCGATTTGGAATTATTTTTTTTGTTTGAAAGGGTTTACCTTCCCATTGGTCCCATTGACACCAGGTCAGGATCTGATAATGGGATCCTGGAGAAATCGAGGGAACTCTTCAAATATTATAGGCCTCGTGCAAATGCACATGGTAAGCATAATATTGTGATGCGGAACTGCTGATGAAGACCACATATGGCCACCAGAACTGCTCAATACTAGGTACAAATACAATGCGTGGCTGATTGGCAGGCAATGCATATCCTAAACCGGTGGACCTAGAGTCATGAATCTTTGTACAGAGGTTCCTTAGTAGCGTGGGGTAGCACTGAGATGGGATTTGACAAAATTAAGTCCCCAAGAGGGGGGGGGGGTTTATAAGGGGTAACAGTTTGTATTAAACTCAATCTAATCAAATAGGGTTTGTGAAAGTCGGTTTTTTCTAAAGTTTACTTTTTGTTTCAATTATCTGGAACTGAGATCAAATGTAACAGATGTCAAGACCATTTCAAACAATCATGTGCCACTATTTTAAATTTCTAGTCGCGTTACCTAATCTATATATATATCTGAAAAACACGTCGCTTGTTGGTTTTATCCGCCCTGCCCCACTCAGCTAACTAATGCGAATGAAACCGCTTAGTAGCTTGGTATGTAGAGTAAACTGTACCTACGACAACGCAACATGCTATGAGCTGAAATCTGAAGCGGCTGAAAACTAGCAGCTCGGCTCTACCGACAAGCGTAATTAGAAAATTTGTCTGAAACCTTCTACACTACATATACTTTTTTTTCTTACTTTATACTTTATTGCACAAAGTAACACATTTTACAATTGAAAGTGGACAACACATGACAAAGGCGAGCTTATCTCTATTAAGAGATTTCTTCCAGTAAACCTAGGATGGACAGGAAATAATTTAACAACAGATAGACCCATGTGCACAACATTAAATTAGATAAAACAATATACATACTTAGTAGTAAAGTAAAAGCCCATTATGTCCCAACCGAGGGGCAAAGGCCTATACCCAGATACTTAGTAGTATCACAGATTATTAAAGGTAGGAGTTATACGTGTCCTACTACGGATATCTTATCACGAAACAAACATGCGTAATTCAATGCCACACGCACGTCTTTCATTTTCACGCATAATCACAATTCTTCAGCTGAGTACACCGTGTAATTTGTCGCATTCGACACCTTTCAGGCTTCGGCTATACCGTCGAGTTTCCCCTAACTCCGCTTCCGCCAAGTGGTTCCGAGTGTGGGTGGACTCCGGCAGATGTATTTGTGGTCGGATAGGCTTCGGGCGTCTACGATGCGCGGGAAACTATCGCGCGGCAAACGCGCTCTTATCAATACCTTATCACTAATCAAACACGCCCCGCGAATCGAACGCGACCACTCGCTACGATAACATGTGCGAATTATCCAAGTGACACAGTTACCTGAAGGATCATGTATGGGTGCCACAGTGTTTTATTAGTGTGTCTATTGTTTGTGATTGTAAAATGTGTGAGAAGTCAAGGTGAGTTGACTGAGTTGATAAGGTTTTCCATTGATGGAATTGTTTCGCTTCGCGCCTGAAAAGATTTCCAATGCTGATAATTTTCCGAGAGTTAAACTACTTACTTACTTGTTGAAACGTTTTGTTGTTGGCTGACGCATACCTAACTACTTCGTGTTTTGCGTGATTCTTCTAGGAAAATGTCTAACATATAAGATATAATTAAAGTAGGCAACAGTGTTACTTTAGTAGCACTAGCTAAGCGGATTAGCACTATTCTAGAATTGTGCTGATCCGTTTTATAGCTAGTGGGCCTTAGAAAAACTAGTCATTACTTGTAATCGAAATTTTAGTAAATTAAATACAGACAGAGGATTTGTTAAAAATAAAATGTCCAGGAATTTTTTTCAGACGTCCGGTAGGTATAACAATGTCAGCGTTCTATGAAACCAAAACCAATGAACCTTGAGTAGTTAGGCCGGGTCTCCACCAAAGCGGAGATGTGCGGAGATGTGGAATATTTGTATGGCGCGATGGAAGCGGATATGTGAGCTGTTTCCATCTCGCATACAAATATTCCACATCTCCGCTTTGGTGGAGTCCCGGCCTTATAACTACTTACTTACGATGTTTGTAAACGATGTTTTGTTTTATATCCAGAACAGAATCGTAACATGTTTTATGAGCAAATAGCCGCTTCCTTGTTCAGTCTGTTACAAATCCCAACCAAACAAAACCAACCGAGCGAGATACGAGTACATCATGAAATGAAATTCTTTATTATAGAGGGTGCACTGAAAGCCGTTTTCTAATCGAAGTACATAAACATCAAAAGGGCCGAAGGACTGAAAGTTATTTTCAGAAATGAACTCCGAAACCGAAATAGACAAACGGACGGCGCCAGCGTCAAGTCAAGGCACCTGTTATTTCTGTAAAAGGAATTTATTTCCTTGTATCGGAAATAGCTGACTTTCTTTCGGTGTATGGAAATATCGGTCTGCGTGAGCGCGCACATTTACACATAGAGTTAGTAAGCGTATCGAACTGCGCGCCACCCTAATTTACAAAGACATAAAGGACAGTTAAATGTCTACTAATAATGCTATTTTCACTCTTCTTATAGCTCCAAGAAGTCTTCAGCCCAAGCATGAATTATAGCCCAAGTTGTCCCTTTTTGTTAGAGAGCCCATAGCCATACCACTACCAAAGAAAGCACGTCCACAATGCAGGAAAAAGACAGACATGAGCTGTTATTCTAATCAAGTTTTAATTTATTATTCAGTCTAAAACGGCTCAAAGTGTATACCGTCCAAGTGAAATGAAGTATCGAAGTGGGTACATAACACACCATACTATCATAAAAGGTCTTTGTAACACATTTTATCGAATAATCTACAATCTCATGAATGACCTACGAATCCAAACTATAGATCATTAAATCAATCGATTGAGTAGTTTATACTTGTATAGTAGTTTTCTGGAAGAGATCTCTTACTAAAGATAAGCTCGCCTTTGTAAACCTTTACTATGTATTTATGTTCTGTGTATTTTTTCTGTGTGCAACAAAGAAATTATGAATTATGAATAATAAGTTCGCCAGAACACTGATTATGGGTAAGGAAGGACGTTAAAATCAACGAAGTGTCTGTCACAAAGGCGCAACAACCCCATACATATTTGAGGGAGCTATAAAATTTACATAATGTGCGTTTATTTTACTAGCAGCTTACTTACTAGCAGATCTAATCGGCTGAGACGATGACTTACTATTTTCGAAGTAGTTTGGTTGAATAAAATATTTTAGTGCTGTAAATTACCTATATCTAAATACCTGCGGTGATGGGCCTCCTGTCACGCAAAATAGAGTAATTCAATTAAATTAAATTAAATTAAATTAAATTTCTCTATTTTGGACTGCTAGGTCTATAAGAAATAGCAGTACAGTAACATATAAAACAAGTAAAATATAACAACACAAACATAAAATAAGAATAGCCTTACGTGAAACCAGATCCGACCCCCAGACACTGTGCTTCTGCCGCCCCGCATGTGAAAAGGCGTGACACTATGATGTTGTAAAATCATCATTTAAGCACAGATACTACATATAATATTAGAAGTATAATAGACAGCAAAATATTGAAAACTAATTGATAAGTATTGAATTCTAAAATAAAAGATATTTTTTTTCATCTTAAATTAACTTACTACTAAAAACAATTAAATTAAATTAAATTACATAAAAAATATCCAGTAATTAAATAATGTTTATTGTTATCCTCAACCGTTTTCATGCGATAAGCGACATCGATTGATTTGGCGCTTATCTCGTAATGTGGATCAGTCGGCCATCGGCCATTGTGTACAGAGGGCGGCATAGAAATCTGTTGATGTGTTTTGCGTGTCAGGGGACTAGCAGTGGTTATCAGAAAACATTAACGTATACTTCAAAGTGAACAATGGTTTATAAATTGTTTCAAAGATTATTATCAAAGTTATTATTAGAACATTCCGCAGATCCAATATTTTTCTTATTTTTCAATTATTCATTGCAATACAAACATGGTATACCTACCCAGATACCCGGAATAGAGGTTTATGGTATAATATCGGGTAAGATAATATCCTAAGGGAAGAAGAACACCACTAATGTGATCTTCTTCCCATAAAAAGTTACTCCGGGGCTTATATTCGACTGTACGACAATCAACAGGCGCCAAAGGGGGGCGGGTGGCGCGTGACACGGGCGGGACACATTGTAACGAAATAGGCGTAGATAAGTTAGATGTCTACGGTGGTCCCCCTGCAGGAGTTAATATCAGATGCTCAATTAACTTCATTAAGGGGACAATCATTAGTGAACAAGATGGGTGACCGATAGTACCTCTACTTCTGCGCATTAACGTTCACGGGTTTAACCGATTTGATGAGAGTCAGAGTGAAGGAAGGAGTGATGTGTCTCCCGAAGAGACTTGCGGCAGGGGTGACATTTCTTTCTTGATATTGTTTTTTTTTGTCCAGCAGTTGCTTCTGACTGCTGTATATCGGCGTGAAATACTGAATAGGTCTATCTAGGTCTCTATATTACATAATTTGTAAATCCACCATATGAATAATAATTATGTGCGGCGGGCGCGGCAAATCAAAATCTGTTCAGCCGTTCTGGGAGTGATTATGCGGACCTAGGAGGATGCTCGCACTATTTGGAATTTTGGAACCGAGGATGCTCGCACTATTTGGAATTTTGAGGCGTTTCTCGGTAAAACATAAAACTGGCACTCGGTTGACTCGGTGGTCCGGCCGCTCGATCGCTCACCCGAGGCACACAACACAGGCCGAGCTGCTTCGCGCGGAAAATGCCAAACTTCTAATAATCTTTACAATAATTTTGTTGAGATAGGTACACCATGTCTCAAGGTACTTATTTCTTGTTTTCCAACAGAAGACCAGCACCAGCAGTTGTTAAACAAGCTGGTGTGCATCGAGCACGTGGTGTGCGGACAGTGCGTGTCAGCCGCCGCGCACTGCCGCTGGTGCGCCGACCCCTACTTCTCCGGGACCGCGCCTCGCTGCAACGACTATGACAGGTGTGTGTATCTATGGACTATCCCTAAGTAAGTAGCACGAAACAGATATTTTTAACATTCCCTTAGCATCAGACACAAATGGCAATCCTATGAGATTCTCGCCCTTAAATGTAAGGTCACAACTAGGGAATCCAATCCCGCATCAAAAACCTAATCCCGCAAGCCCGCGGGATCGAGATCATCGATCCCGCGGATCCCGCGGGATTTGCGGGATTGACAAAATAATTTAAAATTTTACTCTAAAAGACCCTTAATTGACTTAAATGTCACTAAATACATGAATTCATGAACTGTTATTGGAAATAAAAGCTATTAAGAATATAAGTATATACTCTTTCTTCCATAGATTTTTTTTTGTCAGATGGGAAATAATCGGTTAATCTATTTTTTTTCGGTGGGACCACCACTGACACAGAAGAAGCAATTTCGTCTAAATGTGTAGCAGTAGAACTAAACGAACTACTTTGGCTTGCGTTGCTTGTTCCTGGTGCTAAATCAACGCTGCTCCTGGCGCTCTGCGTATCAACATCAACTAAACTCAAATTCACGTTATGCTTAGTTCGCATGTGCGTATGAAGACCTTTGGTAGAGCGAGAAGAGATTTTTATAACAGCAGGGCACGTCTTACATTTCGCTGAAAGACCATCTTCCGCCCTTAAAAAATGTTTCCATACTACACTCGTACTGTTCTTATTATCTTTATAAACCACACTGACACTCATTTTTACTGATAACAAGATGAATTTGCGCTAAAGATATTATAGGAAAACTTTTCCTCTACACAACACAACACAAAACTTTTGTTGACTGCCACAGTGTGTCCTACACCGAAAATTCGAAGTCGCTACACTTCAATACAAAAACAACAGCTAATAGTAGTTTTTGTCGCTAGGGGCTTAGTCAAAAGTCGCCATTTCTAGCGACCAAGTCGCTAGATTGGCAACATTGATGTAGCAGCGATGCCGCGAGGGTAATCCCCGTACATCGTAGGCACATATGCTACAGGCTGTCTAGTCTAAGATGGCGTGCGGCGAAAAAGCGTACTAACTTTGGCAGTAGTGCATAAGGACGAATTTAAAATCCAAGGGTGTAGGAGGCGCCGCCACGGGAACGCCAAGCTATACTAGACATAGACAGCCTGTAGCTCGTGTCGTGGGAAACCCCTGTAATAGTTGGATAATATTTGGTATTGGGCGCGTTCGGATACACGCACAAGGCAAAAATATTGGAAATGTAGTATTTCAGTTTATTTTTTCAATCCCGCAGACCTGCGGGATCCCGCATACCCAATCCCTCACTTCCAGTCCCGCAAAAAAGGTGCGGGATCCCGCATATGCGGGATCCCGCGTTTGCGGGATTGGATTCCCTAGTCACAACCTTTAAAAACCAATTCGTGCAAGCATTGAAGTCAGGGAAACAGGTAAACTAGTACCAAGGCAACGCTGCCCCAAGTACAATTTAAAAGAATGACAAAACTTTCAGCGAACTGTTTTATGGCTCGGAAGATAGAGAGCGAGTTAGCACGTTAGTCGGATTAATTATGGAGTTGTCAAAGTTCCGTAAAAGTGCTAAAAGTGCTCCGTGGTCTAGTGGGTTTCACCTTGCTTCTCACGCAGGAGATGCAGGTTCGAATCCCGGTGCTGACCATGTACCAATGAGATTAATTTATTGACCATTGATTAATTTGTCTTGTACATTATCGGACACTCCGTGTTTCGGATGGCACGTTAAGCTGTAGGTCCCGGCTACTATCACTACTTCGTAGTATGTAGTAGTCGTAAAACCCCTCCACCAACCCGCACTGAGCCAGCGTGGTGGAGTATCGCTCAATCTTACTCGGATCCGGGTAAAGGCCTGTGCCCCTCGGTGGGAACATTAATGGGCAGTTGCATCGTAGGCTTAAGTGATAAGTGCGGAATAACTGCATGGTGCATATGTATGGTGTCTGTGAAAATAGTATACCTTGCAAATATTATTTTCAATAATGTAAACTTCAGTTATAAGAGTAACCGCAAAGGGAAGAGGCCGTACTGTTAAATTCGATCCCCACCACCCTGAGTGAGATCGCCTGCCTCTAATGAGAACAGTACAAATGTAAAGCTAAAACTCTCGATACTCAATTTATCCCCAAACATTTTAATTGGAATACTGAAGTATGATTAATTTGCCTTCAAACAGCCTGGGACAGGCAGACGATAAAGTCATATACGAATATTATGCAAAATATTCCAGTAATTGGCGTTATTTTCGTGATGAAAAAGCCTTTTAAGGTGTTCCGTCGATGCAAAGTACAGTCAGGAACGAATTAGGCATCTCACCATCATTGGATCGATGCAGTCAACTACCTTGCCCCAGCCTGCAAGAAAACACCCAAAAAATCCCGAAATGCACTAATCATGAAATACAGCCCGCTTACGGGCAAACGAACAGACAGACAAGTAATGGTTCGATCACTCTTCGGGTACAGAACCCTAAAAAGCTTAAAAATACCTAGTCCAGGTACTCTAAAATCATTCTTCCTTTCCTTTTCAACTATTCTTCTGATCTCATTCCTCAGATGGCGTTTATCTGTCTGTTTATCTGGGGCTTTTGACATTTCACACATACAAAAAGTGTCAAAAAAGTTATCTTTCTGTTTATCCGTCTCTTGAGAGATCCGGGCTAACTAAAGTATCTGACAGTTATTTAGGACTCAACAGAAGTGTAATGAATGTAAGGCTTGATGTGCCGTCGTATGAGCGTGTTTGCTAATGTCGATGTTGTAAGTGCGCATAATTACGTTACAACCTACAATAAGTTTACCGGCCGGGGGGTTACCACAAGCTTTTTACAGATCAGATCCGAAACACTATCGAGTCATTATTGTAATGAAAATGGTGAATGTTGATATTTCGATAGATAGATAGGTATAAAACTAAACTGAATCGGCATAAGACGTTGTGGTAAGCCCACTGTGTTCCGTTTGAGATGCGCGTACGCATCGACTAGCGGTAATCAAGTGATCGTCAGCGTTTGATTGATCACTGATTGTGATGTGGCATCTTGTATAGTACAGACGCGGGTGGAAATAATTGGTAAACTAGTTAACTTAAGGTTTTCGTTGATGTTAATGATAAACCAACGTGTAACCTGAGGACTAGTTTTTTGGTATTTTGAATTGTAATCGGCTCAACAACTGAATTGGTCAACATGTTTTTTTATCGATTTTGTCATAGGTAGATATTACTTAATACCTATTTTGAAGACATAATCTTCTTTAATCTTTAGAGCTTTATGTTGTTACGATTACAATACCGAAGCAGACATTTTATTAGCATTAAACAGGTGCGTCTACACTCTGAACCCGACAACACAACGACGAAGGGGGTCGTGTGAAGACTTCTGATGCATTTTTCTATTATCCGTAATAACTAATGTGGGCATTCATGCGACTTACGAATGTTTTTTTCGACTTTTACCAAACGGGTTGTGATGCACTATTGATATAGGGAAACTGTGCCAAGTCAAGCTTTGACCTCTATGTGGAATGCGCCGATCGGTAGAGTCAATTTAGTAGAGGTGTGCAGCATATCGTGTTGTACCTCCACCTGTTAGTTGCAAGCTAATGATGTGGAAATGAGCTCTAACTAGGTAACAAGGTTTTCGTAAACTCAGCCTAAATAAAACAGAACACGAACTTTTTATTTATCTACTTGATTAACTCAGGTAGGTATCTCATAAATGTAATTAATATAGGTGTGTAATCAAAGGTGCTTTAGTAAATTCAATCAATCAGGGGCCTGATGCGGCTCTGGGAAACGCGTTTAAATTGGAACGCCACCGCTTCTAAAACGCCCGAAATGGCGTCATTTGGTATTCCGGTAACACATCGCAAATGGATTGCCAGTATTCGCAAGGCGTTTTTGAGGCATTCTCGCGGCTTTGCAAATTGCTAATGGAACGCTTATTTTTAGTAGCATTGCCCCCCAGCCCTGTAGGATCTTGCACAGTGAATTGAATTTCTTGCTAATATATTTATTACTCTGCTTGTTAATATCGTATATTTTAAACTAGGTAGGTATAAAAAAAGTGTGTATCTATCTCAAGAGTCTGTCAGATAGTGGTTGGACGGGCTCGCGTGTCGATCCACTCTCGCCTTCATAGTCATATTAGGGCGGGTGCGGGGTGCGCGGGCCGGCCGGCTGCTGTGACGTCAGAGTAGAGACTCCTCGACAAGCCCTACTGGGTATAGTCCTCTTCTTTACCAAACCATCTACTCCAAGTAATTTCAAGCAGTTCAAGCAGTTTCATAGGTTCTGTTCTTACCTTATCTATGGACAAGTGTTATACAGGGTGTAACAGAAAGGGGTGTACAAGCCGAAAGAGGGTTGTTTGGGACAACCCTCTTTCGGCTTGCCGAGGCCTCGCGCTCAGCTGTATGGTGGAGTGAAAAATAAAGTTGCTCTGATCAAGTCGGTCCCATAGTGAAAGTTGTTCAGAATTATGTTCCTAACATTCCTCTTTCGGCTTGTACACCCCTTTCTGTTACACTCTGTGTACTGAAGTTTACTATTAAACATCGAGATCTGTTTCAATTGTCCGTTCTTCCCTTCAATAAATTCTACTTGATTCCTATAACTTCCCAAAATCTGGGCCCCCAACATTATCCCATGCTCCATCACTCCGCAGCCTAGTAGCGGCCGGGTGCGGTCAGGACATGATCCAACGTCCAGAGGCTCCAGTCCTCATCGTGGAGGAAGACCAGCCCCTCCAAGACATGCTGGCTGACAGTGTCGACACCACGCCGGTCGTGCAGATTCAACCGCAGAGGATCCGGATGTCTCTGAAACCAAGTACGTCTGCCCTTTGAGCCAAGATTCTTGGTACCGAGTGAGCTGTCACCTTTCTTTGTCACCGCACATACCCTACGCGAGCTAGAGAGGTCAAGCAGCTCGCTCAACACAAAGAAACTTGGCGTGCCTGAATCCAGCTCCTGAGTTCAGAAACATGGCCGCACACTTGTCTTAAAAAATAAAAATAAATATTTTCGTAAGATTTTTTTATGCTGTCCGAGATGCTCAGATTTCGTCGGGATATCCTAGTAGGCACTCAGATATATTTGTATTTGTATTTTATCTATTTATTTGCATCAGCGCACACACACACAGCATAAAACATAGAATATACTTAGCGCTAAACAAAATACAAGTAACATATAAAACATACAGACAGATAATTTGCGCTAAGATAGATAGGATATACAACCGAGTCTGTCCGGACTCCGGATGTAGTGTGAATGAAAATATAGGTAGGCATTTATGAATGTAATTGTAACTTTATAAATCGATATTTCTAATTTATAACCCAAGTCCAATTGATATCGAACATAGTTTACGGTGTTTAGTCCAGTTATTAAATTGTTTGTTTGTGTTGCGTGTGACAGAAATCCGATACGTACCACAGATCTGATTAATTTAACAGGCCTGTTAATCTATTGTAGAATGGTGAAACTGACTATAATTACGAGTAGTATCTTGGTGCTTGGATATCGAAAGATCTGTAGGCATTTAGGAGAATGTAGAGTCACATAATAAATTACAGTACGACGTAGAGTTAGCAAACGGAAATTCCTTACACTTTGTAATGAGGTTGCCTGCATAAATAGCCAATGTTTCTGCTAGTTGGGCACAGGCTGCAGTGCAGAGCCCTTTACTAACCTATGTTTGTATATTCGAATTTACGTGCTGCGCAGCGCTCTCAAGAATTTGCTAACACATTTTGCATTTGTTTTGTCTTGTAAATTGTAAATACAATCATACAAGACAAGACCTACGTTGATTTAAATTTCAATTAGATAAAGTTACCAATAAAAATCATAAAACAGCAGACTGTGGACTGAAAATAATTTTGCAATAATAATTCAAATAAAAGTCTAAAGTTTTTCTGCGTGATTTTTTTTCCCGCAATTCTGTAACACATGCTATGGGATTGGCCGCACTGGCCATTTTTTTTCGCAGATTTCTGCATACAATTTAGCAATTTTTTTCGCTGTGCGTTCGGGCCCTGAATACCATAGATTTAATCAACTCAACTTGTGTGAGAAAATTATTAATTTTATGATTAACTTACTTTACCTCAGTAATTTACGACCTAACTTAACCTACAGCTCACGTTAAATGTGTTGTTGCAGAATAGTTGGGTGTCAACAGGTTAAATTAAAGTCTTCCTGACATTAAATGGAGGATCACTGGCTGAAAGTGGGCACAGTTGTGCCTCTGCCATCCCGTATGGGAAAAGGCGTGACGCTATATTATTATTTAATATTTATGTATTATTATCTACACACAAACCTAACATGCGGGCACAAATTTGCCGCTGCCACCACAGTTGGAAAATGTCCGGCTCTGAATCTATGGAGGAGTGAAAAACAAAGTGATCTATGACGATGTCCCTTACCAACCCCATAAAATATGACTACAAAAAAAAACACATCTTTTACACCCATAAGTTATAAATAACGAGTTGTGCAAAACTTTGAAAATTTAAAAGTGGTGATTGAACGAATTTGATCGCGGAACAATAGAATCTCGACTTTCATTTAGAACTTGTTTCGTAAAACCACAGTTACTTTTACACGTAAAACTCAGCATTTGAGCATGTCCTAAAATTTTTGTCCTCATTTTTTTGTCTTGTTTCTGAAAAATTTAAATCAATTCCACTCAAAATCACAAGCTCTTTTCACCCCAATAGAAGAAAAAAAGTTCTAGCTCTTCTAACTGTAATCCACCAGGGGAGACCCGCAAAATCAAGTTCTCATACCGTCCAGCGAGGAACTACCCACTTGACCTGTACTATCTGATGGACTTGACCTGGTCCATGAAGGATGACAAGGAAACTCTGGTCTCGTTGAGGGACGACCTGCCAAATCTGTTGAAGAACCTTACGGATAACTTTAGGTGAGTATCAGGAAAACAACACTTGGAATGGGTTCTTAAGCGGGCTACACATGACATGATATCGGTGGTGATCTAGGGTGTAAAAAGGTGATAAACTGGAGCCGCCTGCTGTGTGTGAGTACACCACTCCGAGCGCACACAGCAGGTGGCTCCAGTTTATCACCTTTTTACACCCTAGATCGCCACCGATATCATGTCGTGTGTAGTGCGCTTTAAATTATTCCTAAAATGCGAAACAGGTATGTATGCCAGTCTCTATAAAATAATGTGAACCCCTTTCCAAGTGGGGAAATTATTTTCTCGGATAATATTGTGTCATAATTAAATGTGAATTCGTTTGAGAGTTGGGTTCTAATGTGGGATCGAAGGCTAATGATATAATTTTAAGACACTATATACAGATAAGGATAATAATGAAGGTACAACAACAACTTAGATGAATGATTTTACTATTTTTTTCCGAAAATCCATGCTCGACTTTTTCCAACTATAAGCATCAGCTAATTAGTTTATCCACTTCTTTTGATTGAGGGTAATCGAAAAGAGATGTTAATTGTGAAGTCGTTTACTCTGCGCCGACCTACCGTGTGACTTTAATTAACCTATATGTTTTCGAGTTAAGCTTTTGACTTTATTGATCTAGCTAATTATCATACGTAAAGGTGCAAACTGTCCAAACGTTACAAGGTGTAATGTTACATTCGAATCGAGCATGTTGAGCATCGAGCAGGAAGCCAGGAACAGTTTACGCTCGTTGCTCGCTGGTTTCCCCGTTATACTACGTACTGACTGCGTGAATGCTCGCTGTGTAACATGACATGTAATGCTCGCTGGGTAACATGTATAATGCTGGCTGTGTAACGCGTAACGTAACGTTGGTCAGTTTGCACCTTAACACAAACCAATGTCTACTAATTAAGTGAATAGAATATTTTACCATAACTCCATAAAGATAACGACACCTCGTCGCTAATTTGCTTTTTAACCGACTTAAAAAAAGAAGAGGTTCTCAAAATGTAATATTCTCAGAAACGCAAAATATTCACACGTTAGTCTTTTAGGGCTTCCAAACGAGTTTACAAAGTGTATATGTAAGTTTGTATGTATCTTAGATACAGTATCTATGATTTTGAATAATTCATGCAACTACAGTATAGTCACTAGAGATATTTTTATTATTTTAATCGAAAATTACATAGGATATTTTAGAATATCGACAACTTTCACTTTATTTTCTTTCTACATTCATATCGTCTATTCCAGATTAGGGTTCGGCAGTTTCGCGGACAAACCACTTATGCCGTACACCAGCATGGTTCCGCGTAACTTACAGAACCCGTGCGCGTCGGAGGAGGAGGCTTGCGAACCAACGTATAGTTTCCGTCACCATCTAACCCTGACCAGCCAGGTAAGCACAAGCACGTTGTGTGGCGTTTGGGGAAAGCCCCTAATAAGGCCGGCCACATACAGCCGGAATCCTTCCGATTCGGAATTCCGAAACGGGATTCAATCCCATACGAATCCGCGAAAATTCCGAACGGAAAACTTCCGTATGTATGTGGTAGATCCTCCGACTGTATGTGGCCGGCCTAAATCAAGTGAAACGATATCCAACCATTGTGGTCCAACGGTGAAGATGGACAGACCTACCTACCTACCTTTACTAGCAAATATCTGAGGATGCAGCAATAATCAAGCAGGACGTGAGCAGGACATTGTAATTTCACCCAGAATTTTTATAGTTTTTATCACAATACCCTAGGCCACTTGTGATACACACTCAGGTGAACTACTACTTGAATTTGACAACAGACAATGAGTATATGAGTATATGACATTGAAGTGGCCTTAAAAATCCTACCCATTACTTACTGGTGTTCTGGATCTAACTTTCAATAGTCCTCACGTACCGTTCTTTAAATTGTACTGTAACTTTAACCTAATAGGGTGGCTTAGACTTTGCATCATAGGTCTCCTACACAGCACTACACGGGAACTTCTTTCCAGGTCACAGACTTCATAGAGACGGTAAAGAACAGTGCTGTGACAGCCAACCTAGACAATGCAGAGGCCCAACTAGATGCCCTCATGCAAGTGCTGGCTTGTGGAGACAAGATCGGGTGGTCTCCGCGGAGTCGCAAGATTGTCATTCTGCTGTCTGACGGGCTGTTGCATACAGCTGGTGATGGGCTACTGGGTGAGTTTGGTTGAATAAATGAACAAAAACACAGTATCGCCTTTTTAACCGACCTCAAAAAAGGAGGGGTTATCAATTCGGTTGTATTATCATGGAACATTTTTTTATGTTTGTTACATCGAAACTAATTAATTTGTCTTAAGTACATTATCGGACGCTCCGTGTTTCGGATGGCACGTTAAACTGTAGGTCCCGGCTACTATCACTACTTCGTAGTATGTAGTAGTCGTAAAAACCCCTTCACCAACCCGCACTGAGCCAGCGTGGTGGAGTATGGCTCAATCTTACTCGGATCCGAGTAAAGGCCTGTGCCCCTCGGTGGGGACAATAATGGGCTACATTTACTTTTTTACATCGAAACTGGTAGATACAATTTATGAACCGATTTCAAAAAATCTTTTTTGTTTGAATGGGTTACTGATAGGCTTGGTCCAATTTTTTGGAAATCAGGAATTGGTCCAGTAGTTAGGTTACTACAAGAAAGAAAATATCTGAGAAGTATGTCATAACGTATTCACGGTAAACAAAATAACGTGTTGTTTCCTTTCTGTGACTGGGATTCGTCCATACTTTGTATACAGATGCTGTAGGCTCATTTTCGTGTTTTTAGACGACTTTCGCAACGCGAGTAGAGAGTATTCAGTAATAGGTCTCGAAGTCGGTTTTTTTAAGTTTTTAACTTTGTGAATTATTCTGTATGAGTACAGCAAAATCTTACTCTTATCCAGGTAAAGGTTCGTTCCCCTCGGAAATTAATGGGCTACTTTTAGTTATCTCATTTATAATAAATTTTTCAGGTGGCGTGATCAAGAGGAATGATGAGCAATGTCACTTGAACAAAGAAGGGTATTACTCGGAAGCAAATGTATACGACTACCCATCGATAGCGCAAATATACCGACTTCTTGAGGAATATAAGGTAAAACTATTACGAAACATACTGCTGTAGACGACTCTACATTGGGCAAACACTTTTGAGTGCAGTTTGCACATGCAGCATTCATCACTATTCACGTGCATTATGTACATTTGTAGTAGTAATATGTTTGTATGGCAAAGATGATTGTTCGACCTTCTGTTCAAGCAGTAAATTTCATAAGTAGATAATTAGGATTAATATTTAATGGTGTAGTTTATTGCGTTATGTCTCTATCTCAATAATGCAAGATATCTTGCTCAATGTGAAGTCACAGAATGGTTTTAAGCTAAAATAAGAATGCACATCTTATGACTAAATTCCAAACAATGATTACCGGAACACAATGATCCCACAGCCTCTATGAGCTATACCAACTTTCTAAATCTGGAAGAAGATTGAATCTGGAAATTATAACAATAGTTTGCTTTCAGGTGAACGTAATTTTCGCCGTGACTGAAAACGTGAAAAAACACTACGACAGCCTCCACAAGATACTTGAGGACTTCACATACATCGCGAAATTAGAAAGCGATAGTTCAAACATACTGAAACTAGTCAAAACCGGGTATGAGAATATCATCAGTATTGTGGACTTTGAGGATGATTCTAGTCTCCAACAGTTGAAGATCAACTATTTTAGTGACTGCGGGTTGGAAGGCGGGCCAATGGTTGAGACAACGAGGTGCAGTGGAGTTGAGTTTGGGAGAACCCTCAACTATGAAGCGCATTTGACGCTGGAGACATGTCCGGAGTATAAAAAGGTTAGGTTTGAAACGTTCATCATCATCATCATCATCATCATCCGACTGTCAGGGAACTCAGAGTTGAGTATAGGCCGGGTTTAATATGCCATAAGTTTAATAGTTATATTGCCTGTCATATTAACGGAAGACAGGCGCTATGACCAGCGGTTATTGTATATACGGGCCTAAAGATCATATCCTCAATTCTCATTTTAGGGTCACCCAGTGTCGTTTATTCTTTGGAATCTGATAAATGGTTCATTAGATGGCTCTTGAACGAGTATTGCCGTTCGTTCTTTGTCTTTCTCAAATGTCCTCTATCATATTTCCAGTCAATCCAGACCATTCGGATCTCCGAGAGCCAGCTGGGGCAGGACAGCCTGTCTCTGGAGGTGGAGATCCAATGTGGCTGCACATGCGAGAACGGGACACAGCTTCAGAGACAACGGGACATGTCTGCTGCGTGTCCCGCCAACTCGAAACTGGTGTGTGGTGTCTGCCAGTGTTATAGTGGATGGTGAGTCTTTATCAATAGTAAAGTCTACGATTTTATTGGATATAAAAGTGAAATACAAATAATAACTAGAATATTCATTTACAAACGCGAGCTTATCTCTAGAAAAAGTATTCATCCAGCAAGTATATTTTGTTTTTATATAGTCTGGTTATTTATTACCTACCATATTGAGTTCTTTGTTTGTATTGAGGTGTTATTAGTGGCCTGATGGGAACTACCGCTAATTCGTTATGGCATGGCATGGCACGGCCGGCGGCAGCGGCCGCCAACCTTTCTTACTCCTTTATAAAATATCAGTGCACTATTAGTGCCCGCGTCGTATCCTGTGTAGGTGGCGCCCGCATGTTGTCAGTTCCCTTGTTAACGATGCTAAATAATTGCATTTGAAAATAATGCTAAATGCTACACGCTATAAGTCCTCAAAGAAATTAAACAAGAATGTGCCGCATATTTATTTAGTGCTGATGGTACTTACAAATTACAATTTATTACAATCCGTGAGTCTCTACCAAGAAAATATGAAATGACCCTTCATTAGGTCAATCATCCCGAACAAAGATGTTCCCCAGGGCGCTGTTCCTAGCCACACTTATCAATTGGGGAAGACAATGACGAAGGGATTTTCCAGATGGCGCGACGGCGGTACCTTTCTTTCTAAACACAGCATCTCAGCATCTAATCGCGGCTCGATCTTCATTCACGGAGATCTAGAGAGAGATAGTCATCAAAAGAGTCGGTGGGTCATAAACCGCATTCTTTTTAGGCAACAAAATTATTTCTTTTGTCTCTGTTGGCCTGGTACTTGCGCGCTGTGATAAAACTGATAGAAAGCATTTTAAAAGTAGGTGGAGTTGACTGATGTTGTGATAAATAAAATATGAAATCCGAGATGAATGAAAGTTGGTGTTGTGGTCGACTGGCGACTTTATTTCCAACATTTTATGGTTTCTGTCCCAAAAACAGTGATAATACATAAACATAAAACATTGTTTTAGTCGAATTCATGTGCCCCAAGCAGAAGTGTGGTGTTAGTTATATTTTGTGGTGTATCTGCTTATTTCCGAAGTGACTGCATTGCTATTACCAGTATAACACACTAATCACTCCCGCTGTTTTATTATTTTATGACGTCTTAACTAACTTCCAATAGTGGAGAGGTGGCGGCAGTATGTAATAAATTATTATTAATATGGCAGAATTCATTCTAACTATAGGAAAACGAGCTCCGTGGTCTTGTAGGTTTCATGCGTGCTTTTCACACAGGAGATGCAGATTCGAATCCCGGTGCTGACCATGTAGTTACCACTGAGATAATTAATTTATCTCAAGTTCTCTCCACTCCACCTCACTCGAGAAATCCCGCGTCATGCTGGGCATGCTACTGATTGATTGGTTGTTTCATTCCCAGGTCTGGCCCGACCTGCAGCTGCTCACTAGGCGACGAAGCCGCGTCCGCACTCCTAAGCGCGCAATGCCGCGAGCCAAACTCCACTCGCAACATACCCTGCTCGGGGTTCGGAGACTGTCTGTGCGGCGAGTGTGAGTGCGACCCTGGCTTCAGCGGGAAATACTGCCAGTGCCGGGCGTGTGAAGTTAGCCTGTGAGTATAATAAGAATAACACTACACGTAATAACGTTCTAGCTAAGATTACGGTTTAAATGCAAGATCTTTCCTATTCAGTTAGAGTAACACTTTTCCTATTCAGTTAAAGTTACCTTTATCTTCACAACGACGACGACGCGACGATGAGACGACACGTCCTAAATCCTTGCGCGCCTTTGGAAACGTTACGGCAATAACCTCTTAGTCGGTTATGTGAAATATAAAGTTGCTATGCTGAAATCGGTTTCTTAAACGTAAATTAGTGGTCACAATAAAATTATCGTATCCATCATACTCATAAACTACGAGTATGATTTCACCTTTCTGTTTTACCCGTTATGTTTATAAGACAAAATATTTGGCTTAGTCCAAACTCATTCCCAGTTCGATCTCGCCCGGTCGATCTAAACATGTTGATTGGACAAAAAAGTCGAACTAATCTCTTACAACCCGCAGCGACAACCACGTGGAGTGCGGCGGCGCGGACCGCGGCGTGTGCGTGTGCGGCGTGTGCGCATGCGCGGATGGTTGGAGCGGCGCCACTTGCGACTGCCCCGACAGCAGCGACAGTTGCCTCGCGCCCGGCGCCGGCGGCGAGGTGTGCTCGGGGCATGGCGACTGTGTGTGCGGTAAGTCTTCCTCTTCACATCTTCCCCCAACACTATAGGTAATTAGCGAGGTACTGTATATCCAAACCAAAGGTGGCTGAGGAGGACTCTTCAGCATGCTTTTTGTCCACCTTTGGAAATATAACTCCATAGGTTTTGGTGGAAGATGAAGATCATCGAGGATTTTGAGGAAGATGGAGAGCATCCAGGTATTGGTAGAAGATGGAGAGCATCCAGAAGAGAAAGATACCTCTCCATGAATATTGTTTATTTACACACATATACAATTTCTTTATTAAACACAAAAATCATATCATATCATATGCTCTCCTTATTCGGTTTCTTTCATGAAAGCCTTCTACTTCTTCTTCAGCATGTTTTTCTTCCACTTTTGGATATATGCCGGCAGTAATCCTCCTATTGGTGCGAAGGAAAAAGAGATAGACGTCCCGTAGACGGACAGGCTTAAGACGATGCGAGAAAGATAAAAAGTAGCCAGATGTTGGAGTAAGATGGAGTATATCCAGAAATTGGGGAAAGATGGAAATCATGCAGGAGATGAAAAAGTGCAAAGAATTTAAACAGAAATCACATATTCCAGGTCGCTGCCAATGCACGTCATCCGAAGGCATCAAGTACTCCGGTGCCTACTGCGAGACATGCGCGACATGCGACAACCCGCTATGCGCCCACGCTGAGCCGTGTGTGTCATGCCACCTCAATCGGAACTGCACTGCTGTGGACGAGCAGACCTCGGTCTGTGTGACTCCTACCTCGAATTATACTGTCACAGAGAGGCTTAGTAATGGTAAGTTTGTTTTCTGATACTATTAACGCCTGATGTTCAATGGATATACATATATATATCTACCCGATGGGGTTGGTAAAAGCACAGAGCACACTGCATTATTATACGTATAAGGTTGAATTGATATCCTAATAAATCGATCCTTGGAATAGAATGCTTATGATAGAAAATCAGTTGTTATCATGCCTTAGTCTCATTTTGAGTAATTTACTTATAGTTATTATAATATGGAGATGAGAGTTTTTTTCAGTTCTGGGTTAATGTTGAATCTCCACTTATAGGTAACGCCATCCACGACGACGCGTGACGTGGCTGTTTGCAACTTTCTTTTTCATCGGGGCACTCTGCTGAAAGACAAAGATGCAAATAGCTACTTCACGCGTCATCGTGGATGGCGGTAACTATACCACATACTAACTTAACTCCGTGGTGTCATGGTATGATACTGTTCTACGAGTGTGATAATGCGGTGGACTGAAGAGTGTCCCTCCACTCTGTGGTTTGTGGTGACATCGCCAGGGTCACTGACGGGGTTTTGCTTTGCTTACTTCTTTTAATGTCAGGGTAGTTTGCTTGCCATGTGCTATTGACATACAAATATTATGGTAGGTAAACTCCAAGTTTCTGAAAGAGCAATCAAATGTGACAAGCGATTAAATGAAACATATTTCGGAATAGCGGCACTTGATTGGCTGAAATTTGTTTGCCAAGAGTTTAAAACATAGTCACAGCTAATTTTCCTTTAGGAAACCGGGCGTAAGTAGAGTTTGAATACACCTCACAGTAGATGACTATAGGCTTTACATAATAATATTATAGCGTCACGCCTTTTCCCATACGGGGTGGCAGAGGCACAACTGTGCCCACTTTCAGCCAGTGATTCATACTCCATTTTGCGTGACAGGGGGCATATTTACCATAAAAATCCATCTAGACTGGGACAGTTTTACATACAACTATTGCCAGTATATCCGTCGCTTAACAGCTTCAAAAATCTGTGATCTAGACTATTTAGCTTCTATATATCTATACTACAACCAAAGCCAGCCATGGATAAATATTATGATGTAAAATGTTTGACGACTCAACCTCCCATAAACATTCACCACCTCCTCATCATCTTCCAGCCAACGCAGCTTCCACGGAAGACACCTGGTGTGTCTTGCGTCGTGACGACGACGGTCTGGAATGCGAGTACCAGTACACCTACAAAGCCGCTACACAGACCATGGTCCATATGGAAGTCATAATAAGAGCGAAAGAGTGCTCACAACTGACCAGCGCTAGACTCATGACGAGCGGCCTAGTTATCATGGCCTGCGTCATTGCAGCTGGTATAATAGTAATAATAGGCGTGAAGATAGCTCAAATTATATCGGACAGACGAGCGTATGCTAAGTTTGCAGCAGAAGCGGAGTGGAGTATAGCCATGAACGAGAGACAGCAGAACCCACTGTATATCTCTCCGATCTCCGAGTTTCGGTTACCTGACTCATATCCTAGGGATAAGAATGAGTGATTTTAGATTTGACTTTGTTTTGTGTCATAAAAAAATATAATTACAGTCTATTCGTGATAAGAATGCAGTGAAATTTAAATTTAAATCTTTTAACACACACTCACAGGACAGGACACAATCTTCGCGTTCGAAATTTTGCCTTCAACTGGTCACTGTGAACTGGCTTGATAATTGGAAACGATTTGATTGGTTACGGGGCATGGCTAGGCCGCCGGATAGAGATTACTTTACTGCATTCTTATCACTAATAGACTATAGGAATTCGTAAAAAGGTCCGATTCCAAACTCGGCAGCACGCAAGTTCCAGATCAGAAGTCTTTTGTATCATTTCTGTTGTTTGGCTTCATTTTAGTTATTATTAGTTTCTCAGGGATTAATAATTGTGAATAACATGCTAAATTCTGCTGAGATTTACTGAAAGACTCCTAAGTTTACTCTGTAGATAAAGTTTTACAGATATATTAAAAAAATACTTACCTTTAATCTATCAAACATTTAAAATAATTATACTACTTAAATAGTATGATAGCACCAAGTATTTTTATAAGTAACGTTATCGTTAATTATCACTTAATGTTTTGCTAGTCGTTCAATTTACAAGTTATATTTACGATTCAAGTAACCTACGTAACATAAATTAATTGTTTGTTAAGTACCTAGATGTGTTAAGTTAGTTCTTGAATAGTTTAAAGAGAGTAGTTGCGAACATGTTGTACCTAACTTAATTATTATTACAGTATTTTAAAAATTTAAACTTTGTTACTGAATGTTTTTACGGTCGTTTTATTTCAAATAAAATGTTGAAAACGTTGGCGTTAGTCTGTGGCTCTACAAACTGCTATAGAAAAATGAAGGAGTCAAATACTCCTCCTGATCCCGATTCTGTGCTTATTAAGAAAATCCAAATAATTTAATATTTTGTCCAAAGTATTGCTGCACAATGCCAAAATAGTTTCAAGAAGAAATTAGAATAAATTAAAAGTAAAAAAACATTTTTAAACAAAGCTTTTATTTAATGCCCTAAAAAGAAGAAAATAAAATTTCAATTCAATCAAATGCGTCATTTTATTACATTACACAATTTATACGATGTAAAAGCTTGTTGCGGGATTTATCTCCAAGTCTGTGCAAATAGGTGCCTACCCACCTAATTAAGTCTACACAAGTAAATCCCGCAACAAGCTTTTATATCGTATAAATTGTGTAATGTAATAAAATGACGCATTTGATTGAATTGAAATTTTATTTTCTTCTTTTTAGGGCATTAAATAAAAGCTTTGTTTAAAAATGTTTTTTTACTTTTAATTTATTTTTAACTTTTTAGTCTTTATCATTACAGGACAAAACATCTAATCTAGAATTCGAGTGCTTGTCAAGACGAATCAAATGAGACCAAACACGATACAATTGCGTCGTTTGGTAACAGAGTTCCCATGGCCACCTTCCGGCTCCAGCATCAGATCAGCTCCATGTCATAAAAAATATTCTAGGACCAAAGTATTCGTCAAGACGAATCGAACGAGCCCAAATTCGACGGGCTTGCGATGTTTTATGACAGAGTTCCCATGGCCACCTTCCGGCTCCAGCATCAGATCAGCTCCATGTCATAAAAAATATTCTAGGACCAAAGTATTCGTCAAGACGAATCGAACGAGCCCAAATTCGACGGGCTTGCGATGTTTTATGACAGAGTTCCCATGGCCACCTTCCGTCTCCATCATCAGATCAGCTCCATGTCATAAAAAATATTCTAGGACCAAAGTATTCGTCAAGACTAATCGAACGAGCCCAAATTCGACGGGCTTGCGATGTTTTATGACAGAGTTCCCATGGCCACCTTCCGGCTCCAGCATCAGATCAGCTCCATGTCATAAAAAATATTCTAGGACCAAAGTATTCGTCAAGACGAATCGAACGAGCCCAAATTCGACGGGCTTGCGATGTTTTATGACAGAGTTCCCATGGCCACCTTCCGTCTCCATCATCAGATCAGCTCCAAGTCAGAAAAATATTGCATTGTCATCCGACTTATACACGTATGCGAAATTTCAGCTCAATCGGATAACGGGAAGTGGGTCAAATTCAAGCCGACATTTTTGACGCGAACCGTGATACCCACAAACAAACAAACAAACAAACATACATACAGTGCAAGTTTAATAAAAGCTTTTAAAATAAAAATACCTACCCCGGGACTCAGGAGGCTATACAGGGTGTAACCGAAAGGTGTAGTTAATTTAAAGGGGTAGGCTGTTATGGAAACAATTCACTATTTCACCGATTGGATCTAAGTAAATTTAATTTTCCCTTCCGCATACATCTTGAGCGTAGCCGTCAGCTGATTTGTATGTAGAATTGAAGATTCATAACTAGTATGAAAGTTGTTAAGAATGATGTTCATAAGAATCCACAATAATGTTATTTCCTGTTACATCTTGGTTTCTTGCGGAAATGATAAAGCTTCCAATAATAAAAGAGTGTATGTAGTTTAATGAATCATTTTTATTGAATCCTGAACAAAATCATGGCATATTTTCAAGGAAACAGCCATGTTCCACCATGTACCTAAATAATATCTACATCACATAGACATGGTTGTTTTTTTTCGTAATGTTAATTTGAAGGCAATTTAATGTTATTTCATACCTTTGATGATATGTAATGTAAGGGATATAACACTTTTACACAGACAATATTTATTATAATAGCAAAATATAATTTTGAATATACATTTTATTTACGAGTTTTATCACATTTTGAATTATTACATAATTCTATAAAAAAACATGTTTTAGAATATCTGTAAAGGTATGATTCCGAACCCGGCAGCAATGCAACGGCAGCACTGTTGCGCTGCACTGTCGCTCTGCGCCGCCGCGACCCTCACGCTCACCCCCTTTATCCTTTACCTACCCTGACCCACCTCTGCACCCAAGTTATAAAAGATAACTTAACCGTTCTCCTAAAATTAGCCGTAACATATACATATACTACTTAAAGTTGATCGTTGTCGTCGCGTCAGTGTCGGCCATTGCGTTACCGGAATCCAGACCCTGAATGAATACACAACACTGCTGCGGCTGCATTGCTGTGGCAACACTGCAGCGTGCTGCTAAGTTCGGAATCATACCTAAATGGACGACAATCACCTTTATAAATTTTTTTTTACCTATTTACAATAATCTTTTGAGCCGAAACAATTGAGCAAAATATTCGCTTAGGGAATATTACCTTAACTACTAACGTATCTATGTTCTCAAGATTACAAAAAATATTATAAATGTATGATCTAAGAGAAAGAGGTACATAACCTAAATGTATTTAGATCATCGTGGCAAGCTATGTAGGTACATACATTTTTATGGCTAAAAATGTACTGCAGTAAAATATGCATATAATTTTTATAGCGGCAGAGAACATTACATATTATCCATAATTCTCAGTTTCATTTTGATTCAATTAAGATGATGTGTTATTGAAAGTTGAAGGAATCGTCATTTCTATACGAGTACTCGTGTACAGGAAATACTATCCAATTAGTTGTTGAAATAAGAATGCATTTCCGGTGCCGCCATTATTGCATAGTGTTTTAAGAATAAGTTTTGTACTAATTTAATATGTTTGATTGGAAGTCTGGTGGGTTAACTACTCTTTTCTGAAATCACAATTTCTTTGAAACACATAGATATCACATCCACAATCTCTATAAACCTTACCTTGACTAAGTACCACAGTTATGACACTAAGGGCCCGTTCCAAGAAGTCACGATGAGTCCTATGTAACAGATAAATAATATTTTTCTGTATGTAAAATTAAAAATGTATTTGTCACAGGCCATAACTCATTTATTCTAAATACTTATTTCTAAAAATCGGATACGTTTAAATCTGTAGCGTTGGTACGGAAGCTAAGATAAAATTTAATGAATTTCTCAATGTGTTAGTAAGCGCAAACCACGCATACGTCTGAACCGATTTTGATGAACTTTTTAAAAACTATCAATTTAAGTTTCAAAAAGGTTCTCACTAGAAGATTTGTTTTTAAACGCAATGAGAAAAGATAAATTATTATTTTTGGTTCAGTTAATAATAAACCTACCGTAACATAACAAAATGAATTTAAACAATTATACAGAAACAAATAAATGTCCTTGGAAGTTCTACACAAAAAGGCACTATAGCAATTGATAGAAGCAAATCACATCCGATGTGACTAGCTAGTCAAAAGAGCACCTTCGGTCTTAGACCTAGAAGCTAATATCGCATTGCCTTCAAAGCTAACCTCTGCTGTATAGTCAACAACAGGTCAATATATAAAGGTAATCAACGTACACTGTATGCTGCCAATTGTACTTGGAGGCACACCTAATCCTATAGATTACATGGAAGACCGTAGGTGCCCAAAGACGTGTCGAAAACTCGAAACTTTTATCTAACACTATATCCATTAATTTCAAGATCTTGCTTGACATTAGCCTAAGCCTAAAGTTCAAGACCTTGAGCTGAGAATCTGGGGGCGCGGTAGCCACAAGCTTAAAATTTTGAGCATGGTTAGAGTTTAGCCTGCAAAGCCAAGGAAAACTCAAACATTGCGCAATTTTAGCCCCAATTTCATAATATATTAATTATCAATAAGCTCAGTACACGACTACTTCGATTCATCGCTATTCCCCATTAGATGTCGCTAGTCGCTATGTGTATCTTGAATCGCGGTATGGTTTGGTTCCAGCTATGATTTAAATAACCGGCCAAGTGCGAGTCGGACTCGCGCACGAAGGGTTCCGTGCCATTATCTATAAAAAACCGCAAAAAAAATGTATGGGAGCCCCCCTAAATATTAATTTAATTTTAATTTAATTATTTATTTTTTAAATAAATAATATACTCAATATATTGTGAACACTTTAAGCGTCTACCTGCTACCATTATCAATATCGAGCAAAAATGAGCAAAAAAATCACGTTTGTTGTATGGGAGCCCCCCTTAATATTAAATTTCTTTTGATTTTTAGTATTTGTTGTTATAGCGGCAACAGAAATACATCATCTGTGAAAATTTCAACTGTCTAGCTACCACGGTTCATGAGATACAGCCTGGTGACAGACGGACGGACGGACGGACAGACGGACAGCGAAGTCTCAGTAATAGGGTCCCGTTTGGCACCCTTCGGGTACGGAACCCTAATAAAGCGGTTACAATATTGTCTAATATCGCTATTCCCCATTAGATGTCGCTAGGTGTGCATTTCCTGAATGGTATGGTTAATGGCGCGGTATGGTTCGGTTTGAGGTATGATTTATATTTATATAATTCACCGCCCAGACTTGTCACAAATCGTAACATCAAAGCCACAGAGAAGAGCCCATAGAGATAGGGAGTGGGCTTTGAGAAAGTCGGTAGCTAACGCACAAGAAATAGTACCCGAAAAGAAAATAAAACCGGCCAAGTGCGAGTCAGACTCGCGCACGAAGGGTTCCGTACCATTATCTATATAATTGAAACAAAAAGTAAACTTTAGAAAAAACCGACTTCCACAAACCCTATTTGATTAGATTGAGCTTAATACAAACTGTAACCCCTTATCCCCCCCCCCCAGGGGAATTAATTTTGTCAAATCCCATATCAGTGCTACCCCACGCTACTAAGGAACCCCTGTACAAAGTTTCATGGCTCTAGGTCCATCGGTTTAGGCTATGCGTTGCCTGCCCGTCAGCCACGCATTGTATTTGTACCTAGTATTGAGCAGATCTGGTGGCCATATGTGGTCTTCATCAGCAGTTCCGCATCACAATATTATGCTTACCATGTGCATTTGCACGAGTTATTATGAAAAACACAAAAATCACTATAGGTCTAATCGGTCTAATTTTCCAAATCGGTCCATCCGTTTAGGCGCTATCGAGGCACATACATAAAAAATAAAATAAAAAGAAAACAAACATCCGGACGAATTGTAAACCTCCTCCTTTGGGAAGTCGGTTAAAAAAACCGCAAAAAAACACGTTAATTGTATGGGAGCCCCCTTTATATTAAATTTATTTTGTTTTTAGTATTTGTTGTTATAGCGGGAACAGAAATACGTCATCTGTGAAAATATCAACTGTCTAGCTACCACGGTTCATGAGATACGGCCTGGTGACAGACAGACGGACGGACGGATATCTTGAGATTTTAAGGTACTTTCCCTCCAGGGCCCATTCGTTTGTTCCACCCTGTATATGTGTGATCTGTTACTGTATTTTTCATGAAATACCCAAAAAGTTTTGTTCAAATTATCATCTTATGTCAGAATAACTTTGTAGCTAGTTGAAAAATAACATTTGAATTGATTCAAAGCTTGCCGCGCTTTTAGGGCCTTTAGTACCTACTAAACGCCGCCGTAAGCAGCACTGTCTACAACCTACTCCTACTGGAAAACGTGAGACACCCATCTACAATTTCCGTACAATGAGGTTCACTCACTCATTATGTCAATGTCATGCAGACTGCAAAACATCATTTCAACGCACCAAAGAGTATTTAATTAAAACATCACTGGCAGCCAAACTTGAAGTGGCCAAAAGGAAAAAAATAATTTCTGAGCTCTGAGATTTGTATGAAAACAAAAGTAATTAAAAACTATTAATTTTATAATTATTTTCTAAAAGTTCTACAGACTAAATAGAGACGTCGTAATTCATCAATTAATATTTAAAGTCTTTGTAGAAGTCCGGGGACGACATTGCCATATCATTTAAATTTAGTTTCATTAAAAGAAGGCTTACCTACCAAAACAAAATGGCCTTGGTATAAACTTTTCAAGCGTGTTGTGAAGACGTATCTTGTACCGAGACCACTTTCAATTTGTAATATCTCTCGTATTTCAGTATTTGTGGTTGGTGCGGCAACAGATATACACATTCTGTGAAAATTTCAGCTTTCTAGCTATTACGGTTCGTGCAGGCGGACCCGGTGACAGACGGACGGACGGACGGACGGACGGACGGACAGCGAAGTCTCAGTAATAGGGTCCCGTTTGGCACCCTTCGGGTACGGAACCCTAAAAAGGAAAGTTACTTACAAAAAGAAATGAGATCCCAACAAAACATGCATATGCATATACAAAAACGCCAGTCTCGCAGCCTGCGCAGTCGATTCTACCGTAAAAAGTTGTGAGATCTAATTTTAAACCAAGTCGGTTAATTTAACCAGTATCTGTGTATGGTAGAATCTTTCCAACAACTTTATTATCGTATACTGTTAAGTACCTACCTAATTAGTTAACTAATAACATTTATAGTGATTGGATCAATATAAGACATCTTTATTTCTTCAATAATAATTAGAATAACTTGGCAATCGCGCTCAACTGACCACTCTATAGCACCCAGAGCACAAATGAATATTATTACTCAACACAACATATCTCTAAATAAAGATAAACTTAACTAATAAGAAAACAACGAATTATTTCGGAGCGAGAGCAATAGGTACATTTACGTTGCACACACGGTCCTATAGTCGACAACTTTTCTACGTGCGATTGCCAAGTCATTCTAATTATTATTGAAGAAATAAAGATGTCTTATATTGATCCGATCACTATAAATGTTATTAGTTAACTAATTAGGTAGGTACTTAACAGTATACGATAATAAAGTTGTTGGAAAGATTCTACCATACACAGATACTGGTTAAATTAACCGACTTGGTTTAAAATTAGATCTCACAACTTTTTACGGTAGAATCGACTGCGCAGGCTGCGAGACTGGCGTTTTTGTATATGCATATGCATGTTTTGTTGGGATTCTTATTAAACAGTTAAAAGTATCCGACACATCCTACCAATATCACATCGATTGCACCATTATCACGAGTAAAGGCATGTTCACACTGCGCGGTCAAACGCGGCGGTCGTGTCTGGCGGGCGGCGCCAGCGTCAACGGACGGGAGTCGTGCTTCGCCTTGCCGTTCAAACACGGCTTCGTCGCTTCCGGTGGGGGCGCCACCGTCGCGTGCGCATGCCCCGCTGGGACCGCATCCGGGACCAACCCTCGCAGGAACTCTGATATGCACGGCCATGGAACCAACCTGAAAGCGGAGATTAGTCGAATAACCAATCACGCGGAACCGAATAATTTGTTTTGATACCCGAATAACCTTGCGAGTTTTTAAAGTTAATCTAAGTAATGTAGATTCATCTACAATGAGCATGAATGAATAATGTACTGATACACCAGAACCTGCAATTTATGATGCAAATAAAGATCATAGACCTTCCATAACGCAATCTCAATTGTCTTCTTGTATTATTAGTGCACAATAGCATACACATACACATGACAACAGTATACAGACTGACAGAATGACGATGAAGTATCTGTCAGTGTGAACTATGAAGTAAGAGTGCACAAGTGATTAATATAATGGCTCAATTAACGTCTCCGTTGAAACAATTACAAGGTAAGGTTTGCGACAGGATATCTATTATGTTATTAACCTAACTGATTAAACATTCAGATGTGAAGATAGAGAACATAGAAAATTATGTAATCCTTACATAACCTTAATACCATATCCTAGAATATAATTAAGTAGTAAAGTTAGGATTGAAGGAACCATGCAAGTGTTAAGTTCCGATTAAAAAATATATATTTTGAATCACAAGGCATTGCAAGGCAGGGTAATGGCATACACAACATCCAAAGGAAAGTTATTAAATAAATCACGACCCGTTAACCAAGACATTGTATCTCTATAGTAAGAGATCTCTTCCTGCTAATTAAGATAGGATGAGGAGGATTGCTGAGGAGTGAGACCCGAGTTGAATGGCGTGTACTGAGGAGGATTAACATTGAACAGTGGGTTCCGTGATAAACATTTAAACAAACATACGGGTCTATTGGTCAGAATACAACTTGGCCAGCTTTTGAAGTTGTTGGGGAAAGTTTGCGAATGTACACTTATGTCCTTAACCCCACTCCGTCAAACGCTGGCTAAGATATTTTCCGATGATTATACATACATTGCTTTTGTACTCACACTATGATACCTTGTGGATACCTTGTGACATGGGAACCAGAAACAGCGATGTCACAAACAGCTAAAAATCAAAGACCTGGGGATGGTTTCTTCCTCCCACCCGGGATATGAACCCGGGATCTTCGGCAACTTTGACCGCAGGATCACAGAGGTCGGTATGAGACTCACCACTTGAAAGGCAGGAACAGACAGAAGTAGCCCGGCATCACGGCTAACGCCTCGTCGGTGCGGATGGCTTGCACCACACGGTCGGCCACGTCGTTCGAGTTCAGTTGCGGCACGAATCTGGAAATATCATATACAGTATTCTTCTTCTTCTTCTTATTTTATTAAATGGCGTGCTAACCTCGTATAAGGTTAATTTTGCCAGTGACAAGGGTAATTTGAATGATCTCAATTTGATAGGTTCTTTCTCGAGAATGTAATTGACAGTTGAGTTATAACAATTCAATATTCATCATTGTAACAATATAGAGATTCATAGATATTTTAGCCTTCAGTAGAATACAACGAAATATAACAACTCAAAATTCACAAAATAGTTAATAACCCAAAAAACAGTTGGGTCATATTCATTCATTAAGTGCTTACAAAAAGACGAGGCTAAATAAAACCTAAGTACTTTGCAGCATTGACTTCCGCGTTTACCGCTGCGTCTGTATTATATCTTTACCTTGAATTCACTTGTTCAAACATCCCGGTCGATCGAATGAAGTAGGGACAGATTAGCGATGTTTTCACTCCACTGGCGCCTTTGACCTCGAGCTCCAGTCTCAGTGCCTCGTCGAAACCGCAAGCTGCAGCCTTAGACGAGCAATAGTCGACAAGTTTTGCCACGCCGACATGGCCGGCCATAGATGCGATGGTGACGATGTGACCGTCATTCTTCTCCATCATTTTTGGCAGGAAGGCTTTGACAGTCTGGGGATGTAGAAAGGAAAATTAGCATTCAAGGTTAACCGATCATCAATTCAGGCCATTAACATGCAAGTGCATACTAATCTCAGATCTTTTTCATACACATTCAAGATCGTAGACTTCGTCATTATTTATGGGATCATTACGTACGTGTTCTTGCAGTTTGACAGCGTTGACGGTTACTAACTAGGCACCAAGGTTTACTTTGTAACAAACAATTATCATTAACATCATTAGCGTCAGGGAACCCACATTTTTTATACATATTTGGGTCCCTTCATTTACAACTCACTCGAGTCAATTGTTTTACTATTATCCTCGCTATTACACACACACGTACACACAAATCCACAAATAAAAACCTGGTGGCACCTCTTAACCTATCAGTTGCTGGTGAACCCAATGTTCTATCTCGGGGCAGAATTTCCGCAGCAGATGCGAGTAAACTACCATCTCTTACCCAGAAGTGTGCGAGCACGTTGACGTCGAAGGTCCTCTGGATCAGATGATCCGGAGTGTCTAGCAAGTACTGGCCGGAGACCACACCCGCGTTGTTGACCAGCAGGGTCACCTGGAACGCAGAGAAGGATCATTTAGACAACAATCTTATTCGATCGACTCTGTGGAGTGGTCGAGGCTTTCCTTCAAAAGTCTGGAAGGTCTGACGGGAATAAAAAAAATCTAGAAAGTAATTATATGTAGTTTCACTGTTTTTGGCTCTATTGGCATAGGATTTCCTCGTGTGGGAGTATTATTAATAGCCTGTAAATTGCGTGTGTTTCGTGAACAAGAGATTTATTTTGGCAGGATTTCCAAGCGCGTGCCAGTATTATCAAATAAAGTGATTTTATCTACTTACTTATCTATCTAAATATTGTCACGGACGCCAACGACCCGCCTCGCGGGTTCAAACTGTGCGGATCGGGAAGGGCGGGTGGTTTCTGGATAAGTTTTTTCAATTTAAAGATGATTTATTTTAAACCGGGGCGAGCCCGGGGCGTTTTTATTTAGGACGACCTTTTGTATGAAGCAGTTTATATTACACAGTGCAAAATCCGTACCCGGGGCGAGCCGTGGAAGTGACTCAGTGGGACAAAATGTCAAACGCAAGGGCACGTCCCGTCCTGATATAAATCATCCCTTATGGTTGGTACGGAAATGTTATATAGATATTTACACGTTCTTTTGTTATTTAAAAGATTTAAAAAAAGATTTAAAAGATTTAATGATAATTATTGATAATTATATTTTGGATGGCTTATGAATAACATTAACATTTACATACAGGTACAAAACGTATTGCTTTTGGCCCTACACTAGGATACCTTATGTCGTGGGAACCAGAAACAGCGACATCACAAATATGTAACCATTCAAGACAAGGAGTATGATTCTCGCGCATTCGATATACGATATCTACACCTATATCGAGTTATTTTGTATCGGAATCTGTCAATATAGTTCTCGATATCCGTATATCGAAGGCGCGAGAATCATGCCACTGGTAACTCTTTATTAATCTGTGCCACTGGGGATATATTTTTGTTCTCTATCCCCCAGGTCAGGAGCATCCCCCAGAGCAGTGGCATGATTCTCGCGCATTCGATATACGATATCTACACCTATATCGAGTGATTTTGTATGGGAATCTGTCAATATAGGTCTCGAATATCGAAGGCGCCAGAATCCTGGATTGACTGCTGCGCCACAGAGGTAGCGATTTATCTAGCGCCGTACAAAAGATATCAACGGGGTTCTCAAAATAAGTTCCCAATCAGTGTCCACAAAATTGAATCTATTCAATATCTACGTCTACGTAGAAACATTTGTTCTAAGTATTACAACACGTTATTGGATGTCATGCATTACACATATACAATATTGTTGATAAAACATACACAAAAACACGTAGATACCTATAAATAGTTTAGAACTATCTAGGGTTTCTGCTAGTCGGTAACTATACCAGATTTTATTGCAATTCACAGAAAATCATTAATATCTACTTACAAGATTACATTCACTGCTACCATATGTAACATTTGCATCTCAAACAAAAAATACTTGTCATTATCCGTAATAAAGATAAAAAACCTTAATAGTCGGGTTTTGTTCTGAGTTGAGCTGAGTTAGTCGAGTCCACTCGAGTCCAAGTGGTTGTTTTTCTAACAAACTTATTTTATTTTTGAATATCTCAAGATCACGGTCATTCAAGTTTTCGGCTTATATAGTTTGGAACCAGTTGTTCGGGTTTCTTTTAATTGCGGTTCCAAAATACCGTATTTTTTTAGGGTATTAATGTTTGTTTTTATCAAAATGTCTTAGATGGCATTTAACGTATAATGCTTAATTACAAAAAAATACATTTTACACTGTCTCATACACAGGCCATGTTTAAAACACGTATGTAAATATTTTTATGTCGTTGAATCGTGGACATAAAACAAAAAATAAAACAGTGCTAACAATTTACTTCTCATTATGTTTAAATAATATACAGGCAATAATACAATTAAATAAATATAGCCAACTAATGGAACTGGCTAAAGGTTAAATGAATGATGACTTAAAAAAAGTTGCTGTGACATACGGACAGACGGACGGACGGACAGACTTGACGAAACTAAAATGGTTCCTTGGTTCTCTACGGAACCCACTAAAATACCATTTTAAACCACTGTCTTTGGATGATCTTTTGGCACTTGAGAGACGATGTTTAAAGGGGGATGCCAGTTCTACGCAACCTAATGCAACGAACCTCCTGTCACCGCAACGCAATAGATCTTTGGCAATACCCGCTATATCTTACAAACAGTTGGGGGCAATTTGGAAGGAAAACGCACTAAACTAAAAAGGCAACTAAACCCTCTAAACGACATTGACGTCATACCAGTTGTTGATATCGACTAAAATGACGTCATGTTTAGAGGGCTTACTTGCCTTTTTAGTTTAGTTCGTTTTCCTTCCAAATAGCCCCCAACGGCTATCAACCTTTTTGTTATATCTACCTATAAACTAGCATTCTCAACTCACCCTGCCGACGTCATCGTGGACCTTCTTCGCGACCCGGTAGATGTCGTCCCTGCTACAGAGATCGACCACGTAACCGTAGCACTCCCCCCCCACCCCCTTCACGAGCTTCACCGTGTCTTCCAACCCTGGGTCAAGAGAAATGTATGGTTAGTTGACACTGTGACCGATTCTCTAGGTTACACTCACTAAAATTACTTTAAAATATTAAGTCCGACAGCTCGGTCGCCATAGATTCCATTTTCGAACACACTTTTGAATTATTTTAATGAGAAATAGATCTCTACAGTCTGGTACTTGGTAAGATAAATTAAATAACACAACCATTGAATTTATAACTATACTCTGTAAAATGTAGGATGATCGCTGTGACAGCTGTCATCTGAAACACGCCTATCAAGTACCTACCGTATTTTGACACGGTGAAATGTATAGAGACAAAAATCATAGGTACTTTATTGGCAAATAGTGTGTTACACTCATCGTACAATATAAGTTTCGATCTTGACTTGAAAAATATTTTGATAATTTAATTGTGTGATTAAATTGATTAAGATTAGAATCTTTGTATAGAAAATAACCAGGTTCGCGTAATTGAATGCCCCACAAAAATAAAAAATATTGATAATTCACAATTTCTTTATTGCACACAAACTGTTAAATAATACAAAAATATATAAGAAAACGTGTATAAAGGTGAGCTTATTTTTTATAAGAGATCTCTTCCAGCAAACCAAGTAAGGATGAGACAGGTGGATTGCTGTGTACAATATAATTATTACTTATAAATCAATAAACTAGTGTATAAATAAATATCAAATATGTATATTATAAATATAAACTAATAAATACTATACATACTACCTATAATATTGCTGGTTTTTTTCGTGGTTTTAATCTGCAAGATCAGACTTTGATGATAATGATTTGCTGTGAAAATTAAAAAAAAATAGAAACGTATTACAAAGTTCCTTTTGTTTGATTTATTTGAAACATTCAATAACACAATGTCGAAATATCATCTCATCCTTATTTGGTTTGCTGGAATAGATCTCTTATTAGTGATAAGCTCGCCTTTGTACACGTTTTCTATGTTTTATATTGTCTTTTGTAACTGTTTGTGTGCAATAAAGAAATTATGAATTAAATATCGATAATTTATATCGACCTATTCCCAGGTCTAGTCATGTCATTGTGACAGCTGTCACAGCGATCATCCCACATTTTACAAAGTATAGGCACAGATTAATAAAGAGTTAGGTGCCACTGGCGATAAGGTGAGTAAAGACAACTAACACCCGTTTGCACTAAAAATAGGAATCGCCTAAGTTCTTTCCTAACCTGCTTAAGCTGCTCCTAGCAAAAAAATTGCACTAACCTTAAGCCATCCCTAAGCCCTACATTTTAATCTATGGCTAGGTGTTACTTAGTTAGGATAAGACTAACTTACGTTTAGTCCAATTCATATAAATATGGACTTGCCAAAATTTACTCGAGTTTAGTGTTAACTCACTTTCTAGTTAGTGGCACTAACTCATATCATCTTGACGCGTGGCTTCGAGACTGTTTTCATTGTGCGTGAGTGTAATCATATTCCATTAGAAAGTTAACAACTCAAGTGTGAAAAAAAACGTGGTCAATCTTCTATCATGAGGTTTTGAAGATCTCCTAAGATTGAGTTGAATCAATACAACGCCCACCCATTTGTAGGTACAAAACAAGAAACATACTTACTTCGCACAAAGTCACATTTGATTGGTATATTATATACGTAGCTTTGGAATGTACGAGGAAGATCATAAATAATTATGAATAAGATTGTTATTTTTTAATAACCTTAATATTATTCATATGACTGACAAGGTTGCTGTGATTATTAGCTCGTAGAGGTTTTTTTTTTAACTTATTTCAGCGCGGCTTTATAAAGGTTTGATAAAAATCTCGAGCAAGTTGCATGTGGGAATGCAAAAATATTTCAAATCAGATAAAAAATTACAAGTTTGGAAGGTTCTTCGTCAAGGTTTAAGTAATAGGCGGTTCTTATACCCCATGAAGTAATTTTTGCCCTGAGATGCAATATTATGAATACAAGTTATTTTATAGGACGTCAAGGTACTGGAACTATTTTTGAAAGGCAATTTTGATATCGAACTACTAGAAACTAATAGTTATTCTAGTATACTTAATATAGCAATTGATAACACACCCTAACAGATAGATATCGCTGGAAGTCACTGTAGAAAGGCAAAAATAAAGAGGCATGAAAGTAATATATATTTTAAGTATAATATACAGCAGCCAGATTCATATTGTAATACTGTGAACTAAGAATCACAACCGAAGTCAATACAATACATACAATGTTTTTCTAATGTTAGCATCAAATTAATGATCAAACTTAATTAGGTACCTACTTACTTACAATCCAACTTTCGAGAATTACACATCATCATTTTACAAGAATAAAAGTTTCTCTTTGACGAGCAAATTTTACGATCGATGATAATTACAGGCACATTTATGCTGCATTTGTCAATTGTTATTTATTGCACTGATAATGACATACATCAGCGGCTGTCGTTTACGCTTTATCTTATCGCATTATCCTTGAAACAAAGCTTATTTATAGTTATATACCAATACAATGTATATAGTTGGAAACCACAGAGCATCGAAACTTGCACACGCCTTAATTTTAGAGATACCATATATATCACATATCGACATGCAACCCGAATCTGTCTTACAATGAATATGTTTAACGTTTTACTTCTAATATTTTGAAAGAAAATGATTGTAATAGGGCGAACGTCAAATATGAAGCATTTCCTATCCATAACAGGTGATAATTTCCTTTATGCATTGCAATGATTGAACTAACTGATAACTTCTATAGTATGAACTATGTATGATTCATCGATATGCCAATCTTATATGTACGATTTTATGCATTTATGTACATATATCTCGTATTGATAAATTATTTAATTGCCTAACAATAACAATATCATCAACGTATCTAGTATATGCATGTGTGTCAAGCGAGCCCACTTATGTTTTTTTGCGCCGCCGTAGCACAGACACTTATGTATTTGTATAAATTATTTGTACTTTTCCTATACAATACAGTCAAGAACAAACAACACATAAATTACTTCATAACTTTCTCTACAATAAATTCAGTTATATTATGACATTATCATTGTTGTTCGTCTCCTGTCACATCACAACGGAATCCAAAGTTCAATAACTTTTGAGTAGGCGCGAGAGAAGTCGATCTTTTTTGTTTTTATTTCGCGTTATAATGGTTTTGAAACACCCTGTATAATGAGTTTATGACTGACTGGGATATGCTGAAAGTCGCACTGAGCCAGAGCGTGAAAGAGGTCTTCTTCGTGAAGAATCTTACCTGTATCTGCCTGTGACCTCTGCTGAATATCTTCAGCATAAAAATAAATATTTTTATATTATGCTGAATATACAGGGTGTTGATTTGTAAAGTTACGCCGAGCTCAGAGGTTGTTATTTACACGACACTGAAGCTAAAAAATATATTTAAAAAATATATATTTTTTGTTCAGTATTTATTTTTATGAATTTTTTATTTTAAAAATATTTAAAAAACCTGTAAATGTGGTCCGAAAAGAGTCGCACGGAGTGGGGTGGGGCTCAGGGCACGAGGGGAAGTCTGTTAGCACTTGTGCGCGATGGCTGGCGGGGGTATCCACACTTTTAGGTAATTTCAGGAAAATTTTCAGATGGTAATTTATGAATGAAAATTATGCGAGGGAAAATTAAAACTTATTTTTTTGTCATCAGCGACACGTAAACTATCAACCCTGAGTCGGGCGTAACTTTACAAATCAACACCCTGTATATGACGTTCTTAGGGACGTTATAGGACCAAAAACAGTGTTTTCTAAAACGTTCTAAGAGCTTTTATAGGACCACTTTTTGTTGATTGTGTATGCAAACTTTAGTTCAGTGTGATGCCATCACAAAACAATCTGATACACCAGTTCTATATCCTATAGGTCGTATTAGAAGCTGCGTATCGATCGGTGTTCATGTGTGTCAATGCCAGCGCCCGCCAGCGCGCGCTCGACGGGGCGGGAAGTGTTTCCGTGACGCGTTTCACAATCGCGAACGCACTGTGCGCCTGCGCATTGCGGGCAGCATCACAGGTGCGAATCAACTATGTGGTGCCTTGTGTAGAAACGTCGTTTTAGAGGCTGTATCCTTTGTATACGTACCTTCTCTGTATTGCTTGTGTTTTGTTCTGGTAAACGTAGCTTTTCTCGAAAGAACACTCCTTAGAGCGCTTTCCTACTATAGCGACATGATTACATTATCGTTGGACGACCGTTGTCGTAAAAGCCGTAAAAAGTCGCGGAAAATAATAAATAGTATCGTCCTAATGGGAACACTTTAAATACAAGCAACGATGAAATAAACAGAATGTCGACTGTCTGTCGTGTCGTCATAGTAGGAACGCGGACATACATTCTATACGGAGGTGGTAGCATTGCCTTGAATTTCAGGCAACTGGACTTAACTGGACTACCACGTTTGCTTGTTTTATTTCTGAGATAGGTAGGTACTTTAATTTGTTCTTTGTCCAGTCCTGTTTAAGATAGTTGAAGCGTTTTCGCAATATCGCCTTTCACAATTCCAAGGGAAGCTGCCCTTATTTTGGTGTTGTTTGTCTCCTGCACGTCGTCATCAGTGATCTTGTACCTCGCACATTCTAAAGCAGATCCTGCCTGCGCGGGCGAACTATATGAGCTTGCGCAAAGGACGCGGAATGTTGTCCACCTTGACTGTTTGCTATAATTTGGTTCTCGGTTACAGTTTCATAATTGTTCAAACGTGCTCATTATTATTTGGTCGCAGCCGAAGTTAATCAATTTCAATGTCATTATCATTTGACGCCTCTTTAACTCAGTGGACCAATGACAGTTGTGGGCAAACTTTTCGCATGATGTTTATTATTCCTAATGTTAAATATCAAATACTAACATTCAAAAATATATATTGTGCGGCAATTTCCTCACACTTATGTACTCAAGTCATTCATGGAACTTTCTCATTTTCAGTCACTTATCTACATAAATACATATGATTAATTGCTTCTGCTAAGATAGATACATCGCAATAAATATAGCATAGGCAGAATATATATTCACTTTTCTTATACTTGATCAGAGGTTGTAGTCAAAATAATCCATCGTCCGATGACGATCTTTTTGTCACTTAACGAGTACTGGCATAATAATAATGATGGCACGTACACGCCGACTCTATCATCATAATAATCATCAAGTTCCAACGGTCGCTGTGATTAAAGGTTAGAGACAAATCTTGCGTCTTATAAGAGTGGGCGGCCTTGTCTGCAGCTCATGTTGAGGTATGCCACCTGCACTGCACATCAGTTTATGCTTAGGTACCTAAAAGGCTACGCGTAAGTCAGATTTTGCTAATAACAAACTTAACTTTACATCTGTATGTAAATTATATTATACATTTCTTCTAGCCCTACACTAAGCACCTAAAAAATAGAGTAACTATGTAAACATCCAAGATCCAACCATGAATCCATCCCTGTTTTTTTTTCTCCCAAGCCGGGATTGGAACCCGGGAACTCTTCCTTGGGTCGCCTCTCAAACTGCAACGCCACGCAGTCGACGTCATACTGTTTATTCTTAAAGTTAAATCGAGGACCGACAGGTTACAGATTGTATCTCACTTTTCCCACACGTATTGTTATATCGAAAACGGTTGTATCGTAAAGGGCATTAAACTCGTACTCGCATTTTATTGCTAATAAATTTATCCGTAGACTAGAATTCTGATAGTTCTTCGAATCGATATTGTCTTAGATCAAGTTAACGAGTGTTAAATCGAATATGCGATGGTGTCATTTGGATTTTACGGCAGAGTAGTCTTTGGCTAGAGCCTCAAAGATGGCAGTTATACATAAAGAGAATATTAATATCTAAGTACCTACCCATAGGTTTCTTTCAAGCAGCCAAATAGTGAAGAAAGTATTATACGGCATCTCTACGTTATGTCGAGATCTAAGTTTCAATGCACTTTGATTTTAAATAACACTTTCACTAAACGTAAGGCATTGCATATTTCAAAAATTCTAACAAACTTTCAAATTATATATTATTAATTTCAAAAAACGCTACAGATTTTATTATTAGATGTGTATTCAGGCAATTATAGAATTCATGTCGGTAAAAGTTAATAGTTTGCTCGCGATAACATGGTGATATAAAAGTCTATGTCTAGCCTTTACCCGGATTCGAGTAAGATCGAGGCATAGGTACTCCACCACGCTGGCTCAGTGCGTGTTGATGGAGGGGTTTTACGACTACTGCATACTACCAAGTAGTGATAGTAGCCGGGACCCGATAATGTACTTAAGAAAAATTAATTATCTCATTGGTACTTGGTCAGCGCCGGGATTCAAACCTGAATCGCCTGCGTGAGAAGCAAGGTGAAACCCACTAGACCACGGAGCTCTTCACTTCCTTCAACTTCTTAGATGCTCACTAAATACATATTTAACAGAAACTTGTATAAGAATATCTAGGTAGATGAGTTTGAAACAAAGAATATATACCTAAGAAATACGAATCTTTGTTTGAATATTATGGTTTATTTAAATATAATTACTTTAATTGTTGCGAAACATAACACAAAGTAACAGCTGATTAAATTTATTATCTATTTATTATATTTGAAGATTAAAGTGGAGATAAAACATTAAAATAACAACAGAACATATGAAAGAGGCTGTCTCCACGCCAAAAGTAATCATCATCAAATCAACACAGAATTCGTGAAGCATTGAAACTGCTCTTTGAGTCGCATCATATTGGGCAATATGAAGAGGTAACGGATTTATAAGTAAGTTTAGACTCACATTCGACGTAGGTCAACTTGACTAATTATATTATTGACCATGCACAAACACCTTGAAGACTTTTGTATAGCTGAAATAGACGTTACAAAAATAATTAATTGCGTCTCTTTATAGTAATTTGTGAATGGCTATTAGAATACTTTTCAAACATTAATAAAATAAAAGACACAGCCTTCAAAAAAGTTTTCAGACGCTTGCCTTACATTGAGCTTCATTCCATACATTGACTGAAGTAGCTACGAACGAACGAATAGGTTCCTAAATAATCAATCGAACATATCAATAATCTAAGATAAACATTGTATAGAAACATTAGAACAGAGTAGTAGTAGTATATAGAGTAGTAGAGAGTAGAGCTTATGTAAAAGATTGAGTACACTCTCACGTTAACGATAATGATAATCCAAACAAAAGCTATCTAATTTGCATTATACCAGTGTCAAGTTCAACTTGTAAGACATAGCGGTGATGTGGGAGGTATACGAAATATCCTTGTCAGAACAATAGCTTGGTAGGGACAAGGTGGGTACCCTTATGACATTGACGTCACTAATACCATAGAATATCAACTATTGTACGCTTTGTTATGCTAATGCGCGTACTGACAGTACTCTCAATAGATGGTAGATTGAAAGAGGTGTGAATAACTATTTATCGATTTAAATAGAAAAGTCACTCAATGACTGACTCGAACACTTCAACCACATCCCAGCCCTTGAATCTAGAATGCTATAATTAGGCAAAGAGACTCAAGTGAAATTACATTTACAGGGATACAATGTACATGCTACTTTTAGGTACTTCAGATTAGTCAAATAAATTAAACCTATATTTTTTATCAAAGTTGATAAGAAAATGTAGAACAAAACACACTTTCTTTGATAACGTCTCACTTTTATAACCTGATACGGCAAGTGGGTCCGAGCACTCTAGTATTAAACCACCATAACCCCTAGTTACTCTCAGACCTGGATGTATTAAGCAGTTACAGCACTAATTTAGATGCGATTAAGATAGACTTCTGATTACTGTGTAACAGGGAATGATTGAGTAGAGACGAGGGAGGATGTATGCGCGCGCGCACAGTGGCACGCAGAACGCAGAGGAAAGTATGTAACCGCAGCACAGCTTCAGATAACCTTAGTTTATACGTTGTTCTGTAAGTCTTAGTGCCACTAACTAGAACTTGAGATAACGCTTAATTCATTTACACTTTGACAACTACACAAATATATTATATTATATTGGCGTTGTCTTTGGCATAACCTTAACCCACGTTCAAACTGATGGCACTCAGAGTTGATTTCGACCGCAGTTTCTTTCTTACCTTCAACTAGACTGACTATTACGAACATGCTGATTGAAATACAACGGAGTGTGGTGTTCGTTCAGTTATTGCAAAACCAGCTGTACGACTAGTATACTATAGGTAATCCATGCTATGCCGTTATATAGAGGTATACAAAATGTCACCACAACTTATAAACAGAGAAAAGTCGTGGCGAGATCATAAAATTGATTTTTTCATGATGTGGCGGCCAGCCATATACTTAATGATCTGGCCCATCCACATGTGCAATCAGCGCACTGAGAAAATATTTTCATTAGCAGAAATCCCAGATAAAAAATGTAGTCATTTCAAATATAGTGAAAGTTAAAATTAAGCATCTTCATGTAATTAAAATTAACAGATTTAAGTCTACTTACAACATTTGCAAGATTATTATCAAGGGGAAATCTCATGACTCTTGTGGATAAAACCAGGGTCATCGCTAATCATTATCATCTTTTGCATAAGTATCATAAGAATGATTTATTTCAATTACAACGGCAGTTTCAGCCATCAATCATTAGGTACACCAAAATGTTCAGTTATTTCTATAGTCTAGCCGCTGAGAGAATGCGATCCTGACACATGTCAGATTGGGATGCAATCCCCTTTGTGGGAGTGAGATAGAGTGAAAGGTAGCGCGGGGCCTCAGAACAATAACAGACAGGGACATGTTTCAGGATCGCATTCTCTCAGCGGCCAGAATATAAAATATTTTGACAGGCATCGGTGTTGAAAGTTAAAACTAAAATCAATGACAAATCAAGTTATGCACCCATGGACCCCACGGTGCCAGTTTTATTTATCTGCCGATGAATAATGCATTCACACACAACAACACAAGAAATGAATATCTGACGTATATCAAACTGAAATATTCACATAAATGTCATTAGATATCTGCATAGCCATAACGTTTAAATATGTAAACAAGAGCGTTCATCGCATTATTTCTTGTTATATTATATTATTGTTATTATATTATATTATTCTTAGTAAGTAACACTTTTAAGATTTACGCGAAAATTATACGATTAACTAACACAAGAGCGATAGATTAGCAAAGACTAACTTGTTTTGTTAATAAAGATGTGAGACAGAGGAATTGTTTTCAAGTGATAATTTACAGGTACTTTTCGATATCCTAAATATTATCAATGATATCCTAAACCTTTTCGATATCCTAAACATTTCAGGCATACCATGTATTATTACGTCACTCCTGATGGATTTTAGAAACTCAATCATTATGCAAAAATCTATTTTACGAGTTACCTAATTATCCGTAACTAAGACATAGCTAAGCCCATTCGTATTCAAATCTGAGCTACTTGCAGTTACTGGCCACATTGTGTTTATTGTTTTACATGTGGCGTGTCACTTCTGTTTGTTGATCTCTACATCTCTATTCTTTGTAACCATCCATCTTCTTCGCCTGGTTTTCTTTATTGTTTTGCTTTTTTCTTTATTTCATAATCGTAGCACTCTTTAAAAAGTTACGTTTTTTAACGTGTCTTAGATCACCTTTCTTACTTCTTTTATATTAACTTGATATTTCATATTTATGAATGCACTTTTACAACATTGGCATGGAATTAGCATACTTTCACGTAGAAGATTTTCAGCGAGATGATCTACATGATTTGCCTCCAAATTTACAGTAAAAAAATGTTTTTGAACAGCCCAAATGATGCGAATATCTTTAATATTTACTCGAAATTAAGGTCAATTATACCGAAATACCCGTGAAATGTGCGAAAATTGTATTGACCTCGTAAAGAGAAATGCTCTGGTTTACTCACTTGACACAAAAACCACATGTAAATATATCGAATTGACCTTATCAAAGCGAATAAGTACACATGAAGTTTACACTTGCTATAAAACGGCTTACGTTTAAGAAGATATTAACTTAAAAGGATTTGAAACTGATGAATAATTTACTCCGTAGGTACGGTAATTATGTAAGTGATATTTTTGTGAATAATCATTGAATGTCACGGTAATACTGTAATTTAAATATACGCTAATAACGACATAAAGCGGGACCTCCTAATTTCAAGAACCTGTAAAACCACAATGTTGCAATACATAATTTGGAATTTGGAAAGCACAAATATGAGTAAGCATAATTAATGGCCGCTTTATTATTACACGCTTATTTCAAGCTGTGTTTACTATAATTTTGTTAACACTTTAATTTTTACGGAAAGCTGTGATATGTCGGTAGTCTGGCTACTCCTGATATTAGGAATAAGCATATCCAGTCGCATGATTCTCGCGCCTTCGATATACGGATATCGAGACCTAGGTATATTGACAGATTCCCCTACAAAATCACTATAGGTGTAGATATCGTATATCGAATGCGCGAGAATCATGCCACTGGGCCCTGCAAGATTCTAAGCAAAAGCATGTTGTCTTGTCTACGGATTATTTTACGCATATTTGACAACCAAACCTTTTTTCCTTGATACGGAGAAGAGAGTCTTGTCTTGAGTAAATTGAAACATAAACTCAAATGCTTTGTTAACTCTAAATGGTGTTTGCGGAGATCACTCAGCACACGGAAAGCTTTTAACCTTCTACACACAGATTGTTAAGGATTTCCTAAAGAGTGCGATGTGTCACACTGCACACAGGGCGAGGTGATTCTGCTGTGTTAGGGCAAACTGGAACTGGCCATATTGATAAATGGTTTTAAGAGCGTAGTCGGTCTGCGACAAAATTGAGAAATAGGTATTTGTACAAACTATTGCCGTCGCGTTGCGCCCAAGCGACCGCGCTATCAATGTGCGTGTGAGTAGTCTGTGTTCGTGTGCGTGCGTAGATACCACTCCCGCGCCCGGCCGCTTTTCGTTCTGCGGTCTTTCAGTTGCATTTGCTATCGGCATCGGTCGGCGTTTGCAGTGTTTGGCATTTACGAGCTACTTACTCGATCAAATTATTGTGTTAGACGTTTTTTATTGTTTACACTCTATGCTTTACTGAACTGACTTGGCTTGTGTATCGGATTTTGAGTAATTATATTTACGACTAAAGAAAAAACGTAAGTACCCACCTATTATTTTTAAATATTTTACCTACTTCAAATAGATAAACGAAATGCAATACATACATATTATATTTATCTAAAATACTATACCTACTTATTGATAAATAACAATTTACAAATGTGGAGCTATAAGTACCTAATCATGGTAATTGTTGTTTCAGATAAACCTTCTTTGTGATGGGTAAAAGAAATAGTAGATTGTTTACCAAGGGAGTAAAGAACTATTTTTAGGGCGAGAGTGTTTTTTGAATCCTGAGCGACCGGGGGATTCTAGAGTTGAGTCCAGAGTGTAACGAGGGACTCAAAAGTAGAATCCTGAGGGAGCGAGGGAATCAAAGTACATCACTCGAGCCAAAAATAGTTTTTACTCCTGAGGTGGACACTCTACTTTTCATCACCCTCTATGAGAAAAGTAGTAAGTAATCAATAAAATAACATACATGTACTTATACAGGGTGTCACAGAAAGGGGTGTACATGCGGAAAGAGGGACATCATTCTGAACATCTTTCACTATGGGATCGACTTGATCAGAGCAACTTAATTTTTAACTCAGCACTAATTATTTTTACAACTAACTAATTTTTATCGGTGTCAATCGATTCGGTCGATCGGATTATTTAATCTGTGTCGAGTACGCATTTTAGTACAAACTTTTTTTTTATTGGCTGCGTTTAGGGTCTGTCGGCCTGAGTGGTAGTGAAACTGATTATTGACAGCATTTTTTTTCCTTTGTACTGGCAACAAAATCAAAAAGTTACTTTTAGTCCCTAGGGACTAAATGACCTACTTTAGTCCCTGTTTGTCGGGACTAAAGTAGATCTTTTTGAATAGATGTGATGAAAACAAAATAAAGCGCGTTTATTCTTGAGCGCTAAAAGCATAGGTGTATGTGGCTGTTTACCTGACGACCTTTGTCAGAGTCTGAGATTTAGACGAAGATTTTACTTTATGCTCTAGAACATAAAATTTGATTTTATGCTGGCTATACCCGACATAAAGAAGAACTTTACGAGCATGAGAAGTGAAAACATCATTTACGTGTAAAGCGGAAGATTCATTTTGCACCGCGCACGGTATTAACCAAGTAAGTATTTAAGTACCTATGATACTTTAAAGAGGCTGGAATCGACCTTGAATAGCATAGCCGGATTCCACTTACTCCAGATGGTCATTAGATAAATGGTAACAATGTGAAAGCGGCTACAACCTGGTAAACCCCCGCCTAACGAAGGCAAAAGGGGTGTTATGACTTTGACGTGTGAGTCACTCTGTCTGTGTATCTGTCTGTGTGTCTGTCTCTCAGCTCGCGGAGCGTAAACGGGTGAACCGATTTGAATATTGTTTTTTTATTCGTAAGTAGATTTCTTGGAGCATGTTGTTGTGGTATATGTCGAGCTGGTCTGATGATGGACTTCGAAGGTGGAAGTGGGAACCCTAAGATGCTTACTAGTAAACCCGTCGAATTTGGGCTCATTAGATTCGTAGTGACAAGACCTTTGAGAATATGGTACCATTGGGCTGATCTGATAATGGAGTGCGAAGATCGAAGGTGGGAGCTGGAACCTTGGGATGCTTACTAGTAAACCCATCGAGTTTGGGCTCATTAGACTCGTAGTGACAAGACAACAGAATAAATACACTCGTAGTGAAGACGAAATATGCCGGTAAGAGAAAGGGTGGAAATGAGAACAGAATAAATACACATATTCAATTATTCTTGATCGATATTGTTTTGTTTTATTTAAAACTAGCTGCCCGTCGCGACTTCGTTCGCGTGATTCCCTAACCCTGCTTGATAACTACCCTTACCCTACCACTATCCCTACCCCTACCCTACCCCTACCCTACTCTACTCCTACCCTACCCCTACCCTTACCCTACCCCTACCCCTACTCTACCACTACTCTACCACTACCCTACCTATTTTCCCTTAAGATGTTTTTTTGTTATTTTCTTATTCTGGACGGAGACAAATGCAACAAATCAAAAACCTTGAAAATCGATCCAGCCGTTCTCGAGTTATAAGTGTTCGAACAAACAAACACGACTTACTTTTATATATATATAGATAGCCAATCTTCTTTTGTGTTCTGATTCCAAAAAAGATAAAAAAAAAATATTTTTGCTTTTGGAGAATAAAATTAAAAGCTTCAATTCTGTAAAATAAATAGGCGGTTCAAAGGATTTTTCTGTGGAAACGGCATACAGATACCAAACTCTGTACAAATAATATCGATAATGACGGAAATCACTACATTATCGATAAAAAAATCGACAGTTGTCACTTCCCTATTTGTATACGTATTAGTCTGACCCCCCCTTACCCTTGATCTTTCCCCGTAATGTGCGATAGGGACAACCGCAGCTCAGACCGATTTTCACTACAAAATCTTGACAAGATCGATGCTTTGTATTCCCCTGTTTTCTCCGCCAAACCTGCGCCGATTCAAATATGTTTGGTGTTGAAATTTAGAGGAAGAGTAGATCTATGTTTCTATTATTTTGTTTTAACGTAAAAACTTTTCATATTTGTCTGGTAGTCATCTGAATATGACAGTAAAAATGAGGTAATTTTTAGGTTTTCGAAAATTCGTATCTGTTTTGGTAATTATTTTTTGGGAAAAAGTAAATGACAGGGACATACATACAGGTCACCTAGATTTTATAAAAAAAAACGAGTCCTCTAGAGGGATAAACCAGGAAGGAAATAGGGGAATACGTTTGTATGGAAAAATGCTGATAGGATACCCTCTTAACTATTCACATGACTCTCGTTGAAGACTGCTTAATAATCCGAAATTTATCTTTCACTATGGTGATACACTGGTGAACTGTGATATGTTGTATGTCGACCAATCTCTAACGTCCTACAATCTGCAGATAGGTAGCGTCAAATTTATATTTTATTGCACAGAAAACCTAATACAGACACTTAATATTAGAAAAAACATGTACAAAGGCGAGCTTATCTCTAATAAGAGATCTCTTCCAGCAAACCTAGGATGGAGAGGATAATTTAATAAAAGGTAGACCTACATAAGTGCACAACGATAAATATTAAAATAATAGACTACTTACTAATAAATACATAAATACAGATAAAAACAAAAAACAAAATATAATATATAAATAGATACTAAGGTATATTAAGGTAGAGAAAGATAGTGTTCCTTCAAGCGTTTTTTAAAAATGTTGAGTGAAGGACTGTCCCTGATAGCACTGGGAAGTTTGTTCCAAAGTCCAATAGCACGGAGACGGAACCCATGCTCATATGCGGATGTGTTGTGTTGCGGAGTTATAAGCAGTGACCGAGTGTGAGATCTCCTGGGCCTATCCGAAAACAAAAATTTAAATCGATCTCGCAAGAAGCCAGGATAGCGTGGATTAAATAATATGTTTAAGAGACAGATGAGGGTGTGGAAATCCCGACGAAGACGGATAGGTAGCCACTTCAGCTCCCTGCGAAACTCCGAGACATGGTCATACTTGCGCAGACCGAAGACGAAACGAATCCCGAGATTTTGAAGTCGCTCGAGTTTATTCAGTTGATCTTCGTTTGCGCTGACCCAACCGACATCAGCGTAATCGATAATTTCCAAAGCGCAACTGCCAAATTTAACTCTAGTAATATGAAAATCATGGTTCGATTTTTTATTGAAAATTTTCGCAAGCCTGACAAAACTCTAAGACAGCAGAATCTTCTCGTCTCAACTCTGTAAACGCACATGTTTACAGAGAAATATACTACATCTACTTCACTCCCTGACAAAGAGATGAGAGTGTGAAAACTTTGTGTTTCAAACACGGACAGCTTAGAATGGCATTAATACCAAGATGCAAGGCTTTGGCATTATTTGAGTTGAAATCGGGACAAGGCTCTCCTTTTTATTTGTCTATGTATGTATGTAATGTATGTATATACATGTCTCGTAGTGAAATGAGAATGATATTTGTAACAAACAATAATACGATTAGTTTCTTCACAATAGTCCAAACCCTGATATTTTATGTCTAAATCACTATGGACATAAAATTACTAGCAAAAAGCGTGGAGACTTGTATATATTTTTCTTTATGACAAGGAAGTTATTAAGATCTTAATTACCTATGATAGAGCAACAATGTAAAACCACCAGGCTCATTACCTACTTTGATATATGGCATCATACTTCATCATTTTATTGGCAAGTCCTAACACCAGGATGACGTGTCGGGGTTAGGAATAAGGTGAAGGTTGACACGTTGTTATCTTCAGGTATATGTAACATCATTAAAAGTGTCCAGTAAAAGTTGCTGTTAGTTGTACATAGTTCATTAAATGCCAGTGAATCAGTAATAATTTATATTATTATTAATGGTATATTTTGCTTTTCTCGTTTTATTTGGTTATTGAGGTTTTTGGGGACAATCAGTTCCTCCACTGGTGTGTTGTATGGAAAATGTATTCAAAGCAAAGCAACATACAAACAAATCTATGTTTCTTATTACTGTTTCCAAGCAAAACTTGTTCAATTCCGCTCAGTCATCGTCGTGGAAGGTCGATGTCATGTAGCGTGGATAATAAAATAATAATGCTCGAAAAAAATAAATATATAAATATATTATTAATATATTTTTATATATATTTTTTCTATATACATATCAGTGAAAATCAGCATATAAATATTCTAGTAGGTTGCAACATAGGACCTTGGCATTTAATTTGCACATCCTAAAAATAAAAAATCAACTTTCATGTAGGTAAGTATTGTAATGTTCCGCGAATGGTTTGTTCGTATTATCTGCCCTTTACTTTCAAATATAATACAACTTGTGTGTTCGTATTCGAACCATTTATCTAGCGCTACTTACGACAGGATTTATCAGAAATATCGACGTCAGACAAAAAAGATATCTTTTTTACATCTCAAACCTAAGACCTACCTAAACCTATTAATATTTAAATATTTTTACGACTTTGATTTTTTTACATAAGTCGTACCTACGATATTTAAATAATGACAATCCCTCTTCAAGCAAAGAGGCCCCTGTGATTTTACCTGGCGTATCTAAAACTAAACTTTATTTGCTACACTTCCTAACTGCATCAATACCTTGACCGCGAAAACAAGATACAAGTGCATGACATATGTATATGTGCGAGGTTGCAAATTTTTAACACAAAGAATCAAAATGCGATGCGATAGGTAGGACAATACAGTGCTGCCAATACCTTAATGCATAACACCTGTTATAAATAGTTATTTACACACATTTACTAGTATTCTGTGTATTCTGGAGCATGAATAAACCCACATCTATATAATATGTGATAATTATGTCAAGTCTATTTTAGTGATATAATAAACCTTGTCCCAGTAGTCTAGACGTGGCTGTGTGACCTTAAATACTACATAGATACAATTATCTAACTGAGTAAACAAATAATTGGCCTGCTTAAATAACCCTGATCTAAGCATTAATAAATATGATGACTTAAGTTAGACGTCTGACTTTAAACTTGGCTGATAACATCTTATGGAATAATTCTACTGTTTCACAGTTTAACTCTACCAAGACCAGAATGAAGGAAAAAATAAAAGTCAGTTAATAATCTAGTTTCCAAGTAAGGCTATTTTTGTTTAGTTTTTATGTTACTGTTTACTGTACTGTTATGTAATATGGACCTAGAAGTCCGAAATAAAGAAGTTGAATTGAATAATATGACACAGGTCACACAGGAAGATACGTACTTCAAACTCACCAACCTCGTGGCAGTTGGGTAGAAATAAAGCACAATACATATTTATTTAATCATAATTCTTGACACTAACTATAGATAAATCTGAAGTGTCTCTAATTTAATTTAATTTACCGGCACTTGCTATTATAAAGCTGTGTCATTGTTTGTAATAGAATAGGAAGATCTGGAAGATAATAGAATTATCACTTAGTGGAAACTTCACTTACTCGTAATAATGTTTAATGGTAGATGTTAATAATGGTAATCATAATCACATGTATAATAAGCGTCATACGTGTATGTATTGTATATCGCACACAGCCAACTGTATGAACTAGTCGGAATGATGAGCCCCTGTAGCGTGTCAAACTAAAATATTTCCTCTTTCAATGATATAACTAGGCGAGCAATTGAAAGGCTAATTCAAACACTTCGTTCACCATAATACATATAGTTTTTGGACTTTGTGTTGCGCTTATTCCCTGTGTCAAAGGGACTACAATCTTCTGCTTTCATACTGAACGTGAATCTCATATTGATTATCTTTGAATTAAATATTCCTACATCCTTTTAGATAGTTGTTAAAATTATACTTAACCTTTGAAACGTGTTTTAGGTCTCAAAGAACATTACATAAACAGAATAGTACATTTTAGCACAAAGTTGGTTTAAGAGATCAACACGGGATGTTTTATGTCAAAGATGCACCTTGCTTGGTCGCCCTGTTACGGTCTTCATACAAAATGCGAAGAAACTTTATCGCCGAATGTATTAACTGCCTCAGTAATAACTAATAAGTGATTCAATAAGCAATAAAATACACACATATTGACCTATACGAATACCAATATTCAATTCAAAATGTTATAATATAGTGTTTACCCTAAACTGAACTGTCTTATAATGAAGACATAAGGTTGGGTATGGAACTAAACATAGTAATAATTATTACACTAATTACCCGTAGTAGACTCAGTACAACCGTGCTGAAATATGCAGGTGTTGATAACTGAAGGTCGCTGTTTGAGCTGCTTGATTGATCACAGAATCACAGACTTGCGTAAATATACAGCTTCCGTGACTGTACTTCATTCATGTTTTGCTATCGGGTGTAGGTTCGAGGCACAAACAATTAAGTGCTACAAGCTAGATCGTGAGTTAACGCTAAACTCGAGTGATCTTTGACAACCACACTAGCGCGAGCGTTTAGTTTTCATCATTATTTTTACTGTAGCGGATATAGTAAAGCCAAAACTTGTATTACAATTACGACATATTTATTAATAGGTACAAATATAGAAAATTGGTAACCTACTAAAGTGAATATGCCATTGCCAATTACCAACTTTTGTCCACAATGACACATATAGCACTGCAAATATTTGATCAAGTACCTTCGAGTGGCGACCATTAGAGCAACGATCAATGGTTGCAAAACCTGACCTCAGGCAGAGTGCTACGCAAATACGGCCACAGTTGACGCCAACGAATTTGACAATGTTTCGACAGCTCTCTTGGGAAAATGTTCAACATTTCCAGTCTATAGTCCACACATCTCTTGATAGAGTTACATATTATTCTATCAGGAATTAGGTATTCCACCCCCCCTCCTCTCCCCCATATCCTTTACATACATATCATTTATCTTGTCTTACCCCGGGAGGCACAGGCCTCAAAACACATATTTATTAATGTTGGAAAAAGCATCGTATACCTCAGAATGTCTCGCAGTTTACAGCTGGCCAGTATTACGTGAGGTGAGTCTGAAGCTACGCCTTGCTTCGTTGACCATTTAGTTTCGGCTGTCCGTGACACAATGACTATGACCATCAGGCGTCAAATTTTCGCAATACACTAACAAATCCAAAGTTCAGCAAACGTGAACAAAACCAGTTCCGTCATATTACTCATACAATTCATATGTTTATTTTGTACCGTACTTCCAGTAGGAATCATGAATTTTATATTGTTTTTATTATTTAAACTTGATAGGTGAAGAGAATTACACTAAAGTGAAAACTATTGAATTATAGAATTGCATTGTGATGAGATATTTTATTTTAAACTTTAGTTAGATCACAAATATCGTGCCAGATATTGATTGACATCATTCAATTTTCGTAGACGTACATTTTTGGCAAAGACCTCTCCATCTTGCAACCACATCACCACAGTTATCTATCCTGGAATGGCTATTTTTAATTAATCATCTGTCTTCTCTTGATCAGATAGAGCCATGAAGGTAATCATCGCTTGTGAAATAATCTGTCAGCTATTTATCTAGGTACGAGCATCTGTGTCCTTGTTATCTTCATATCCACTAAGATATTACATGTAGTAGACATGGTCATTGGTCGTATATGCATAAGCTTTCGTAAAGGATCGTACTTTACGCGGTTGATGACATGATAAACGCTAGCATATTTTAAAAGTTGATAGTTTAGATTTTTGTTTGCTAAGATAATGAGCACTGAAGTTTTTTTTTTTAGTGATTGGCAAACTTTATTTATATACAATTAACTTACTACTAAAGACAATTAAATTAAATAAAAAATATCCTTAAGGTCACCGCCGCCGTATTTATTACATACAGGATTATGATATTGATAACATAATCCGTATTCATAATATTTTGCAAACTTCTGATTCGATTTATGTATTTGTTGAATACCTACTTATTTTGCATGGACGTGTCTTATCTCTTATAACAATGTTTTATATTTAAAAAAAAAATATTGTCGTGGCATTACATAAAATCTTCACCATTACTGTATACGACAATTAATTTATTCATTCACAGTTTATTACTGTTTTTACGACCAATCGTAGAAGTATCCATGGGTTATTTATTATGTATTTTCCAGTATAGTCGTAAAATGGTTTCCCGTAATAATTATTCTTTGTTAATGGTTTAAATAAACATATGAATTTATAAGATCAAATCAATCAACAATTATAATTTTAATATATCTATATAAGCAGCTTTTGTATTATAAACACGAGAAGAAGATACTATACGTCATATACATATACGAGACCTATCTAATACAACTAACGTAAGATGAATATTTTTAGAAACTTACCTTGTTTATTGATGTCCCATAGCACGACTTTGCAGCCCAGCCTGGCAAGCCTCAAGGCTATTAAGCTCCCGAGCCCTCCCCCTCCTCCCGTCACCACAGCAATCCCGCCCCTAAGATCCTTCTTCGGGTACCCAACAATAGACCAATACACCGACCGCACTATATGACCAATCACAACAAAAAGAAAAGCGATTAGGTCAATAATCGTTTGCACAATTGTGTATTTGTCCCTCATGCAGTCGGGCATTTCTCGAGTGAGTGGGCCATTTCCGTTCATGTACTCGGGTGCTTCTGTGGACATCTTGGGGCTTGTGCGGGCAATCTGGGTCGGATGGTTCGGCGCGAGTTGTTAAACATCACACGAGGATGTTGTGATTTTTTATCTCATCTGGTCGAGTGACTTCTGGTCTGCCTGAGGACAATATAGAGTACCTTTAGCTGCGGGATATTACAAAATGTGATATCAAATAATAACAGAGAATGTCTCCCCAATTAACTAAGGTTAGGACATAATAAAATAATGCAGCATTCAATACCGATTGTTTTGTTTCACATAAGATGCTTTCTTATAACACAACTTAACATCACGCCTTTTGCTCCAGACCATACTAGTCCGCAGCTACAGAGTAATGAATGTTTCGTCACGATGTTTTCCATTGCCGTTAAAATATCCATAAAATGTACTTCAGATACATTACTTAACTCTTTGGTACGTGGTCAGTACCGGGATTAGAACCTGCATCTCCGCGTAAGATCCAAGCCTGAAACCCACTAAAACACGGACCTCTAAGCTTTTTTATAGCATATCATAATAATTTTATAGACCTAAGAACATTTCTTACTTTGCAGTGTGACAGACATAACTCAACAAACGTCAGACACGCATAAAAGGAAGAATAGAACCTCACACTTTTATTTTACAGCTCGACACGAATGACAAACGAGCAGATGCAAAAACATCAAGTTTGTCCTCAGTTTGTCATCAACCTGTGTAGAATTTCGATACCTCTATATTATTTACTCTCTCAGGCTAATGCTTATTTGCGTCACATTCGACTCTTGCGCACAATGATGAGTGGTCCAGTCAGATTGTGTTGTGATATGATTATGTACTCACAAACTCACAATCGCGGAAATCATTGCATCGAAGTCTAGTGTGATAAGATCTAACCAAATACTAGCTAGATATGTATGAACTTTTCAGGAAACTTAATACCTTTTTTTTTCGTGGGGCGGAACCGGAAAGCCGCGGAAAGCATCGTTTGTCAGCTTCTATGATGGTGTAATGTAAATGATCTCTTCATTGTTCGTCTGTCGTTCTTTCAAACTTAAAAATTTAACGATAGATTGTCAAAAGGGATAAGGCGAAACCGTCAATGTGACATAGTTGAGACTTCTCTCAGATCTAAGAGCAGTTTATAATTACGGGCCTAAGATATATGCCGTAAGAAATCTAAGTTGACTTGTTGAACCTCTTTACTTTATAGGTGTTTGTTTGTCTTAACATTGACTATGTATTTGCAGATGCTTCAGTTCGAATCAATTAGCTTAATTTGCTAATTATTGTCAGTTCAGGTGATATTCACATCAGCAGTTCAGTATAATCATCTAAGCATACCTCATAGACTATTTTTTTATAATTGAGTATTTGTATTTGATTTATGCATGACTATTGTATAATTACGATAGTGTCTGTCGTGTGACATTTATTTACAGATACATTTATAAACATAATTATGCAGTTATGCACTTGTATAAGTAACCCGGCCTGTGGTGTGGTGAGATGATTGGAACGTGCCATTCATGCCACATAGCTGTCAACACGGTTGATGAATTCACATACACATGAAGAAATAATTATTATTACTGCATGCTATTTTATAGGGGTCATATATTTTATGACACTATAACGGCTATGGAACAGCAAAGTGTTGTGTATATTTTTGTAAGTTTCACTACCGCCTAAACGCCTCACTATCGCCTTGGCCGATTATATCGTTCGTTAGAGTTCGGGTGACCTATGCCACATTGTATTCCGTTCCATAGTCCACGCGAATTGCGTTTACAGTACATTTTATCGCGTTTATGTTTTTTTTTTTATTGACTAGCTAATTTTGACATTAAGATGCCACAAAATGCGCGATAAATAAACGTGATCACACTGAGCAGTGAGCATGCTATGACGGCAGGTTAGTTATTAGGGTTTCGTACCCGAAGGTTGCCAAAAGGAACCCTATTATTACTAAGCCTTTGCTGTCCGTCCGTCCGTCTATCCGTCAGCGGGCTCTATCTCACGAACTGTAATAGGTAGAGAGAGAGTGTGAGTTGTAATTTTCACAGATATAGTGTAATTCGTGTTGTGCCACTAGAGCAACAAATAATGAAAAACACGAAATAATAAAAAAATAATGGGTCTTCTTTATACTTTTTCTTGTACGATGATGGTGTGCCCGACTTGCGCTTAACCGATTTTTAAACTAAGTATTTTTCTGTGGAGCAGATTTTGTATCAAATCTGGAAGTGTTCAGGTGTCATTGGCTGCGTATGATTCGACGGGCGTCGTCGGTCAGGCATCCGATGTCGCAAGCATCGCGGTCGGTGAACGCAAGCGCATTGCACAAATCTGCGCACGGGGCGCATGCGCGCTATCAATCTGCGAGAAGGCCTTGACGAAGGTCGTAGAATGTTGCGCGTAAGTCAGCGCGTACGGTTCACAGGGTGGGACACAAAAAAAAAACAATGCAATTAAAACGTCTGGTTTAATGCTTTGATTTTTGGTTAAAATACTTTGCAGCTGTTAATCGTATCTATACGTAGCATACTGTATTTTTGTTAACTGTATTTTTTGACTCTGAGAGAAAAACTGTAGACTCGAGTCCAGATCGAACAGTAAAACTAAGTACACATTTGATTTTATTGGTGACTTCCATTGAAATATAAAAATATACTCTTCTGTTACACGCCAGATCGGAAGATATGTGAAAACAGATAATATTGTTGTGGCACCTAGATGAAAAAGGAATGCACAAGAGTAATATGTATCTTGTACATGTAGGTAGATATAAGACCTGCATTGCATTGCACCAATACCTCCGTGTGTGTAGCAAGTGCGAAGGCCGTAGAATGCATGAATAGTGTACACTCGTGTTTCATTGATGATGATGATCTAGGTCTAGATTTAGAAATACCTATAGTTGTAGACATATATTGTACCTTGTATCGTGTATACGATCGTGCTCATCTTTTCTATAGCCATTCGTCTCAATTATTGTGCTTTTAAGTTTCTCAATGTTCTTCAAATCAAACGTCAATTTCTCGATCTATGGATATGGGACGTTAGTTGGAGATAGGCAATGAGGCCGCTGAATACATGTTTGTTCACAGAATATGAAATAGTACAGAATATCTCCAATACCTAACTCGATAGATTTTTGACCGTTAGGCGGTGTGCAAAGACAAACCATAGAGCTTTTGAACTTGTTAGGGTATCGTGTCATAGACGTATCGTAACTATAAAATTAGATGTTTCCCGATTTAAGGTTTAATTTAATTAATATAATTCAATTCAAACTGATCTTCCCATGGGTGCACCGGTCCCGCATAATCAGGATTAAGGGAAAGTAAGAATGATATTGTGTTTGAAATTCGTAAATACGTAATTACACTATGAAGTGAGTTAAAATTCTGAAATCGTGTTTAAACAATGCCAAATGGAGTGCAATACAAATATCTGAGTTCTACTTAATTAAGTAATTAATACTCGTTAAAACTGAGTATAGGTCGAAATGACTTTAAATACACAAACGGACATGCACCTCTATTAAATACAGACTTGCAAGGACTACAAAGGAAACAATGGCACGTTAGCTAGGCACACATTAGTATACAGATACCTAGGAACACATTAGTATTGTTACCTAGGCATTACGAGTGCAGATAGCTAGGTCCTAACCTAACCCTAGCTGCTAATTAAAGCTCTAGTCAGCTAAACTCTACTATTTTTAAGGGCGTGTTGACAGAAATACTTTCGTTATACACATACATTGCTTATTGTTTGAATAGCTAATTGTACGATGTTCTTTATCTTCCTGAGCGCTAATTTTATTTTAATTTAAGATATACTAAGAACAACTTTTATGGTCCGTGGTCACGTTCATAACTGTTAAGTAGTACTTATATATGCATGAGCCTTTACTCTATACGTAAGAATATAAGTATGTCACATTAGTTTTATTACAGTCACAGGCCTAAAAACTGAAATACCTGACATAAAACATAAAAAACTATGTCACGTAGTTCTCGTTAGGTTTTCATAACTTGATGAATTGTCGACCGTAGCCATACCAGATAACACGAGGAAACATATGTTCATTAATGCCTTAATTTCTAATTATGAAACGCACTCAAAAGGTAGCTACTGACCAATTTGTTAGACTTTCCGGCAGTTTTTCGTAATAATTATGTTTTTGTGCAGTTGATAAGACTGTTTCAATACCTATTAGAAGGTCAAACGTTGGTCAGCGGACGCGTTTCGAAACAGTAAGTATAGTAGGTACCGTATAATGTACAACCTTCTATGTAGCCACTATAATCCAATCCTTAACAATGTAGGTAGACGCAGAATCTTGAAAATCTTACATATGCATCTATCGAATAAATATTTTATGTGTTTTGGATAGACAAGGCGATAGAAACATTCGATTGGTGCTTGTATTCTATCGCTTTATCATTATGATTCTTGATAACATACCAAATTAAACTTATAATGGCATTGGAACATTATAATAGAACGCCCTTCTAACTAAAGGTCTCCCAGGTGTAAACTCATCGAGTTTAGGCTCATTAGATAGCGATTTTCTCATCATCGTTAACTGATCAATTAGCTGGACGGTGGTAGACTGAACATTTTGGTTTCAAAAGGTTTTTAGTTTTTAAACGACTTGTACAATTCTGCCTCTTAAACCTTCATCTTCGACAATTCTCGAAATTATTTTAGTAATGTTACTCTCATTCGCCAGAGTCGATGCTATGAAATTACTTCATGTTTGTACGTGACCCAATGTACGTACAGTGGGCTGCGTATCGATTTGGATTATTTTGAACATTTTCATGCGCTGTAAAATATAAAATTAAGATTTTAAAAGTATTTCATGCCTTGCAGTGGACTGTACTATAGTCAGACTAAAGTAAGTAGGTACCGGTGCTCCGGTCGCAGCTATATAAAACGTTTCGGAATCCCACTGGCATCCAATACTATGATGCCTGGAGAAAATTGCTATTATACTGTGACCACTGGGGCTGCGTGTTGTATCATATTCCGGGATATCATATTTCTGGGAAGGCGTCAATCGTGACACAGATACAGACATCTATCTTTTTTTACCACGCATTTCTACAGCGACCCATTACCTACCAGATAACCTTTTTCTGGATTAACTTATTTGCATATATTTTTTAGATACCTTCGCGCATACAGTTTAGTAAATTGTGTGTTTGTGTTTATGTTTTCTGAAAAGCACAGATGTAGTTGGCAAGATATTGCACCGTATTCTTAATAACAAAAAAATTATATTAGGTCGTCATTTAGCTAAATAACATTATGCAACAAATCGTCCACTTCTAGTTCTTCTATTATTACGAAGCTTGGTATGTGTGTGTATGTAGTTCAGATGACAACAGACAAATAGATATGGTATCATCGAGCTGATCAGATGATGAAGCTCGGGGGTGGCAGAGAGTTATAATTATTTCACACTTCCAAAACGCTTTTTATACTATACATAGAGCAGAAAGGTGGCTTCGATCGAGTTAATAGTAATAGTTCTACGAATACTTAAATTTTAACACTGAATATTACGTGTTTGGCTACAATGTGGTATAAAGTTTATTTGTAGACTACGTGACCACAAATATTAGCATTTGCATGGAGAACACGTCGTAATCTTAAAATATAAATTATTAAATTAGCTATTGTGGCGGTGGAATGAATAAACTCACAAACTTTAAACTATTCATCGGTGTAGATATTTCGCGTTATGATAATTTAGGCGCAATCGAATCTGACCTAGCCTAACCTGGGACATAACTCAAGGTCAGAGTCAGACTGAAGAAGATTTTAGATAAATAAAAAAACGAAATCAATTGCAATTGTTGTTTTTAGAAGTCGAAAACATGCCGTTACCTACCTACCTTAATTCGACTGAGTGCATGAGCTTGAAAGCACAAAAGTATTAATGAAATCTACGATAACATCCGTTATCTTCATGTAGCCAGTCATGCGGTCAGCGCGCCTCACAGTGGGCCGAAAATGAAGCTCCCTAGATAAAAAGTGGTTAAAAAATCAAGTAGGGTAAGCAGTACAATGATTGGCACCTTAAGGAAAATCTCATGTTTGAGGTTCAATATCTATGTAGGTAGCTGTTGAAACTATCATGATGTTGTGTTTTCTACTACTATAGGGATCTAAGAACCTAATAAAACCTGATTTATCTTTCTAAACTCTAATTTTAATTCATCAATTCACAAAATAGTGAAAAATTACCCAAAAGTACATTCATTGGCCCCTTCAGCACAATGATTAGCCCTATAATAAGTATAAAGATTGGCATGCCAATCATTATACACGTGAGGTGCCAATGAATGTACTCCATTGAGTAATAGTGATGGGAAATAAAATAAAATACCTAGAACTTTATGAATTATATTCTTGAATGTTATCCGTAGATTCCGTAGAACCTGCTTCCTACCTCAGATTTCGACTCATTCGAATGTGGGAACCTTATCTATCTATTCCTATAATACCATATATACAAAATATTTTTGGTGAAAATACCCACCTCTAACCTTTCCAAACTTTTAATAAAATAAAATATAAAATGTGCACATCACTACTAGATAAAAGCATAATCGTAAAAACTCAGTACATTGATTGGCCCCACTTAGAATACAATCATCAGCAGTGCCAATGGTCAAAAAGTACAATGATTAGCAGTGCCATCATTTGTTTACAGAGGGCTGATGACATTTTTGAGTGCATACTTTTAAACAACTCATTCGTCGCAATTAATTTAGGTACTAATTGCAATTACAAATTCTGAAATAGTTTTAACAATCATTAGCCCCGGTGCCAATGAACTGCACCTTCATAGAAACTTAAGGTTACAATGATTGGCCCCAAATAAAACTGATTTTAGGCGTTGAAATACAATAACAAACTGCTTAATATCATAACTTGACTCATATAATAACAACAAAACCATTAACTCGCATCTAGACTTCCAAAATAACAAGTAAAAAGGCTTCAACACTCACTTGTTTCTTAACAAAAATCGTAACGATTTCAACAATCCGCACCACACAGAGACATGTTGGGAAAGAACATTTTTTCACAGAGTTCCCAGTAGTTTCATCTAAAAACTACCAATTTGGTGTTGTCACTTACGAAATGGTGGATTTAATAGAAATTTTTGTTTTACTTTTCTTATCTGGTAATTCTTAATAATTGTGTTCAAAGTCCAGAGTGCCAATCAATGGGGGGGTGCTGGAATTAGTACCCTTTACCTACTTCATTTTGAAAAAAAAACATGCCAGCGTATTTCTTTTCTTTTCTTTCTTTTTTTTTGTTAGCTAACATTTTTGGATAAAGTTATTATAAAGTTATTTAGAATCTTTTTTTTTTGTATGAAGTTGAACAGTTTTATTTTTATTTTATTCCTTATTCTTAAAATTTCTTAAAAAAATACTTTCTGTGTCTTAAAATGTATAATATAGGCTATGCCTGAATCTCGGAAACCCTCGGAACATTGAGATTTTCAAGTTTGAAATAGATATGAAATATTATGTGCACGCAGGCCATTTGAAATAGTTAATAACGACGATGTTATGTCCTTTCTTCCACACCACCTGACGAGGTGACGTACTAGGCGCGATTTTTTTATAGTGATGTCCCCAGGAGGCCTTAATATAACCTTTGCTGATCTAATTCAATGAAGGCAATTATTTTCATTATTGCGTACAATTTCTTCAGAAATAGCTTTTCGTTGTATGAAATGCGTCATATTAACACTAAAGCCTGAATGGATTCTGAAAAAAAAACATTCAGCGGCTTCCTCTGACAACTTTCCTATAGGGAGTAAACCGAAATTATCAATTACCAATTTCTTTTCCGTTTATCTCTACGGACAAAAGAACATGTATGGACCCACCTTAGGGCTAGGAACTCTCCAGAAACTCCTTCGTTGTTATAATCCGATCAGCGTGCTGACAGAAGTATTCAGTACAGAATAACCCAGACCCAGAAGAGGCGATGTGATGACGCGTACGTTCATCGCTATGGCAGTCCATCCGTGACACGCATGCGATGTGCACGGGACCGCGCCAGCAGCGTTCAATAGCACCGATTGTTCTACCAAACGACCAAGGACGTGCCTTGTGGGGAAACCGCAACATTGCAATGGCATCGAGTTGTTGACTCCTATGATAATATTTAGCATGGGAGCATGTTTGCGAGTTTGCGATGGCACAGTCGTGCCCGAAACTATCTCCCATCCCTGTCGCTCCGTATCGTTTTACGTGACGGGAGTGGTGACAGAGCTACAACAGTAACACATATCACAGCTTCACGCTTTTTCCTATACGGGGTGGCGGAGGCCGAGTTTTGCCCACTTTTAGAGTTATTCAATTACTTAGTTCGTTAGTTAACATCAAATTGAATAGAAGTGACTAACCTCCTCGACACAGGGAATCCTAGTGAGGAGGTTAGGAACTCAACCTAACCTAGCCCTAGCCCAAACAGATTATTTATTTATTTTTTCTAACAGTATGTACTTACATTCTGTTATTCTGTATTCTGAAGATTTGGCTCAAATTAAATTTTGCCATGATTCATTATTTTTTAACTCAAGTTACTTTGACCCTGCGACAATATATTATGTACTGGTATGATGTAAAAGTATGTTAATTAGTATTTTACAGCAATAAAATACACTGTTTATTTCCATAGCTAATTTAGGGCCGCCCGGTCCTTAGACGAACGTGATTAAAACTATTTAAAATCATAAACTAATATGTGGTTTATTTTAATAAGGCAAGGTTATATACGTCGTTCCGTATCTTTTTTATTTCTTAGTTTAGAACTTATTATGTTTTGAATGTTAAATTATTTGAAACTCTTAGTTTTACTTGTAAACGCTGGGTGTGAGTAACTAGGCCAATTTCAATGATACAGGCATGACTCTGACTCTACCAACGTGAATTTTAAAATCTTTTATTTATTTTATGTGAAAACACTTCCTACAAACGGAATATCTCAATCGAACGTATATTTAACCGTGTCACCTGAGGTCGAACGAAATGACGTCTTTAGAAAACCGTTCAGATATTTTTTTTGCTGCGCTTAATTTATAGAATTCGGTGTCTGTCAAAGGCCTCATCTCAGTTAGCAATTTGGGCACTTGGGCAGTTGTCCGAGAGCGGGGGCCACTTTCTCTACTGCTTTCACTGCAGAGGCCGATGGATCATAATTTTTGGGAATAATTGTTAATAACTCGTAGCGAAGTTGGTGCTATTAAAGGTTTCTTCGAATTAATAAGAAACAGTGAACTATGAAATCGCATTGGTGCAATACTTTCCATAACTACTTAAGTGTTGCTCTCAATATATTAGTATACAGAAATTGAGAGCAACATACTCATCATTCCGTAATATTGTTTTTTCACAATACTAGAGTTAAACAAGGTTCAATGAGTTGTTTTGTGGCTAGTGGATACAAGACTAACCCGGTTTGTTCAAAACTCCGATTTACGCCTGGATTTTTATCCGAAAGAAAATTGACCCCAATTAGACCATCTATTAGTACCGTCAAATAAATTGCGTGTTAAACCACTACAACTTTCTTGGTTAGGAATACTACAATCTTACTAAACCCGAGTCTCTCAAGAGAAGGATAAACTGTAAGATAACTTTTTTGACACTTTTAGTACGTGTGAAATGTTAAGAGACCGGTGACCGCGTGAATTTCCCGCACAAACGTAATACAAAAATGATTTGATTTTGAGAACTAGTTCAAAGCATTTAGACTGTTAATCGGATTAATACAGTGTTTACGCAGGTTCCTGGTCGTATTAATTGTATAAGAGAGCACTTACAGCGACAGATAAACCTTGTCTGGTTTTCGTTCGCTGCTACTTGTAACTAAACCTAAGCTTTTAATATATGAATAAATAAAATAAAAATAAAAAAATACCAAGGTTCTTATTCAAATTACTTAAAAATATTTTTAAATTGGTTGAAGAGGAACCCTGGTATACAGAACAGGAAGCTGCGTAAACAGTATATAAATCCGATTAACAGTCTAAATATGTTAAACTAATTCTCAAATTCAAATCATTTTTGTATTACGTTTGTATGGGAAATTCACGCGGTCGCCGGTCTCGCCCCAGATAAAAGCTATCCGAGGAATGAGAGAACGGCACTAAGTAAACAATAGCCGACCGGTAATAAAACAATAAACTACATTATGGTATCATAAAATTAGGCAATATAATGTGTCTATCTGAACCTAGATCTAGGAGTGTGCACAAGTACTAAATAAAATCCTTCACGAATTCTTGCGACAACAAAGTTTTATTTAAATAAACGTAGTTTTGGCTTCCAGATTTGGGTTTGGGGCTGAACGGTGGTGTAACGACAAATTATGAAAAAGATATTGTGCTATCGAGAGTACAAGAAAGATGAAGACTAACGTGTCACAATATGTAAGACATTGACGTTTTTTTTATCAGGATTAGAAAAATACGCGATATTTAATTAATTTCAAAATTTCCCGACAAAGACCTACTAATGTGGATCGTATTGGTTTGTCAATAGGCGTGGTATTAGCATGGCATGTTCCGTGTCTGAGACCGGACGGCCTTCTGCGCTCGCGCACGTTTCCCAACGGCTTGGGCCCGGCGGCGCGTGAGTGCCACTTGTGATAACTCCGACTTAGGGAAGGTCGGTCGATGTACCTTATTGAATGGCTATAGGAAATGTGCTCTTAGGAATTAGGAATCACTTCCTTTTGTTTCCAACTGAGGATGTTTGATTCCAAATTTATAATGATGATGTAGAAGATACAGGTAGAGCCTACATAAGAGTTAAGGATATCGTCTGATCAGAACACTGGTAAAGCTAAGTACCTGTTCTTAATAAGCTACATGCTTAAAGTTCACATGTCATACTCTAGACACATAGAATGAAAGAGTTTCCATCCTCCTTTTATTATCTATGCATAGAACAGAACAATAATCTGCCAAACTTAAAAAAGCTCATTAAACATAGTGTTTATTTGTGTTTTGAACATAATAAAAACTATAAATAAGGCTATACTTTCTGTATGCAAGTGATTGCAGTTAAAATAAAGTAACTTGAGATAAAGCCGTATGTACTTAACCCGGGAGTTGACTTTCGATATTGTAAACATGTATTGACACCTTTCTTTGTTCACAAGAAAGCGGGTAGCGTACAATGTCACAATAAGAGCTGTCATATATACACCGAGTTGGGTGTGCAAGAAAACACCATCTCAAGTAGGTAAGTGTATGTTTATGATACCTCTCAGAGCGTTTTATTAAGGCCTTACAAGTTTTTTAAAGTACCGCGAAATATAAGCAAACCTTTTAAATCTCGAAATGATATATAAAAATTAGCTGCCAATTCGAGTTGGACTCGTGTTGAGGTTTCGTACAACGGTAAGCTAAATTTCAGTTTTTCATACAAACTTTGCACCCCAGATTTAGGGGGTTTAGGGTGTTAAAGTTGTGGATTTTGGAGTTTTGTGGGATATGAGTGCAAAAATTTCACATTTTTAGTACTTCGGTATGTACCCTAGAGGTTTTGATGACATTAGAATCGGTCATATTATTTAGCATAACTTTTTCAAAATAAGTCTTAAAAATATTACTTAAAAATTTAAGTTTTTTTTCTCATTTGACCCCCCAAAAGTGGCCCCCATATTCTATATTTATTTATTTACATTGCACCTCTGTCTTTGGGTCACAGATATTGATATGTCTACCATTTTCAACTTCATCGGTCTAAATGCTCTGAGTAAATTGCCTGTGACTGTGACGGACGGACGGACAGACGCACGAGTGATCCTATAGGAGTTTCTCGTTCTGAGATTCGAAACCCTAAACCTTACGTCTGGTTATTAACTGATGGCACCTGACATTGTCGCAAGCAGATAAGTCACATACAAGGTGTAAGGTAAATCTTTAGTGTATAATTTGTAAATCTATTCACAATATCTATCGCGATGACTCTAGCTGAATGTTGAGTACCCAACGCGAAATCTGATCAGAAACTAGTCTTACTTGTTACGACAACCTTCCGTACCGAATGAAGGTTAAGTTTAATGGGCGTATTTCTTATAATTTGATTTACTTTATTTTTAATGAATTTTAATATTTGGTGTCCGGCTCGACGTTAGAGTTCGACCTTTTTTCAATCGCGAACAATCATTTTCTAAACCCTACCCTTAACGTCAGTTTCCAGATTCTTAAAAACCTGTTTTATTAACTGCCCAATTTGTTTATAAAATCCACACGTCATGGTCAGTTAATCCAACTTGTTATACCGCTATCGGTCGAGAATTTAATTGAACTTTCCCAGTATTTATGAACAGTCAAAATCTACCGTTACCTCTTGTGTTGGCACGACAAATGAACAGACAAATGCGTTTTTACCGTCTGGCGCTCGAGGCAGAACGATGGCAAGTCAATGTATGGCTAACTATTGGCTTCACCAGCACAATTTATTATACATACTTCCTATTTATAACAACGAATTGTTTCAAATCCGGTATAATTTGTTAACAGATGCTTGTTGATTCTCTAGCAGCTTTCAACTTTATGTCTTAAACCTATTTCTTAACATTGCAGTTTTTTGAGACATTTTAAATGCATTGAGTTATTTCTGAGTACCTATGTAGATAGGGGCAATTCCAGTTTCATATAGTCAAAGCATTTTTGACCGAGCGAGCGAAGCGAGCGAAGCGTCTCCGTTTCAGGTTTGGGCAAAAATGCTTTCGTATGTCCGGTTGTTCTCCTCTACAGGTCGCATTTATGAACCGATTCTCGTGAAATTTTGTGAGCAGGTTGGAAAAATAAATAGAATTTTTTACTCGAGCCAGTTTTTTGATTTTTTTCAAAATGGCGGAGATAAAATCGCTACAACCCAAACGGCTCGATGGATATTAACAAATGAGGTGTCGTTGGATTCGTAAAGACCATGAGAGTGAAACAGATGAGCGAGCGAAGCGAGCGAAGCGTCTCCGTTTCAGGTTTGGGCAAAAATGCTTTTGTATGTCCGGTTGTTCTCCTCTACAGGTCGCATTTATGAACCGATTCTCGTGAAATTTTGTGAGCAGGTTGAAAAAATAAATAGAATTTTTTACTCGAGCCAGTTTTTTGATTTTTTTCAAAATGGCGGAGATATGGGGTTTTAAAATGTAAAAAAATCGCTACAACCCAAACGGCTCGATGGATATTAACAAATGAGGTGTCGTTGGATTTGTAAAGACTATGAGAGTGAAACAGATTATATAATTTTAGTAAAAAGTCAATAGGTTAATAAAAGATCGCGAAATGTAGTTTAAAAAGTTATTGGTGCGGCTACTTTCATACTGCATGTACGTAACCAGGTACATTCATAAGTTTGTATGTGTTATTGAAAGAAAATTATTTGGGTTATTTTTTTTATGTGTGTTAGCAGTTCAGCTTTCCCACCGACATACTCGCGAGGTCTACAGCTCACAGAGCCACTAGTTTCAGGAGGTTTATTTTCAATAGCGTTGAGGCTTCGAGACGGGTTTTATCAATAAGCACCAAGTTTTATTTTCCACTTATTATTACACCCTACCTACATAGTAGTGTAAGTACTTCAAACTTGCCCAAACAAGTTGCAATTAAGGTTTTTTAATTGTTTTGTCACATTATTGTCTAGGTTTCGTTACAATCTTTATTTATTGTCTCAAATTCCCAGATAGCATTATTCCCACACATTGTCCTTTAGAGATTTCTTAATTTTATTGTTTCGTGTAACTAAAGGATTTCGTCACTGCTAATTGCCAATATTAAATAACAATTAAAAACCTATGACAATGAGATAGTTAATCTAAGACCTACACATAAATGTACCGCGGCTGTTTCACACGAATTGTAAATTGTAGAGATGTTTATTTCAAAAGTAAATAAAAGTAAAAATAGGTTCTAGGATAGGACAGGGTGTAACAGAAAGGGATGTACAATCTGAAAGAGGGTTATTAGGGACATCATTCTGAACATCTTTCACTATGGGACCAACTTGATCAGAGCAACTTTATTTTTATTAACTCAGACACTTCGGGCCTAGTGCTCAGCTGATCTGGGCCCGAATTCTACTGTACACAAGCATACCACAAGCCTGGCACAAGCTTCAATACGACGCATTTGGTATTCTACTAAAACCGGAATCGCAATTCACAAGCGCCAGCCTGACGCCAGCCTACTTCGTATTCTACTGTCGGCACGTCTCGGGTGTACATTTTTTTGGCACGTCGGGAGTCGTCTCGCTCTCTCTCTCGCCAAGTCAAACGCCGAGTATCGTACTGGGGGCCAAAACAATGGCCCCGTACTGTACCTATGTACATATTTACTTTTTAACATGGTCATGACATAAAAGTTGCAAACAAAACACAAACGAAAGTTGTCCTAATTGTACCAAATTATTTATTAGCCATTTATGTAGTCGTACATACGATATACGACATAATTTCCCGCATGTGAAGTCCATTAAATATTTTTTCTAATGTGAGGTAGGTATACTTGTTTTAATCTATTAGAAAATATTGATTGCTATTTATTTTTATTCCTTACAATTACAAACTAATTGTGGCTGTGCGCTGTGGGATCTATATGTGTGTGTACTGCTTAATGAAAACAGGTTATATTTTAAAGGAATAAATTGTTAAAAATATACTTTAGTTATTATAAAATTGATACAATGCCTATTACCTATTACAAATAACAACGAATTGATTTATAATGTAGTCTGTAGTAGTCATATACTTGTGCATAAAATTGCGCATAGGGCATTAGACAATACCTACTCTTGAAAGTGCTTTTCTACACACTTCTAGTAACTAATGACAATCTCTCTCCAGCGAGTCCTATAAAGGTCTTACATTTATTCCATTAGTAGTAAGTAGGTAACCTCAGAGCTACAGCAAAGACGATTACCATTACCAGCATTATTTCACACATTTCCCACTCAGCTCTCAGTGAGTATTAATCATAATCAACCATTTCACCGGTGTAATCTAACATTTGTAATTTTGTAGCGACACGCACACATTAGTCATGTATGTAGGTACGTCATTTGTAATTACAAATATGAGAGCTATCTCTTCACTACGCTACTTACATAGATATGTGTTTAAACTATGTCAATACCTCTAATTACATAATTACGATTAGACGGTACATTACACTATGTGATACCAGTATATAAAATTACAATTACTGTATTTGTCAAGAGTTCACTTGAGTTTTACAATAAGCAATGTTTTGCAATTGTAAATTAATAACAGCGCTCTGTTATATCATTACTTATTGCTTTGGTCACGCACATAGCACCTACATCGGTCACTTTGCCTCATCAGCATCACTCAACTCTTTACAACACAGAAATTAGGAGAAAACACAACATGGCGACCGTCTTAGCAAAGCAGTTATTTATTGCTACATAACAAACAGATTTACTCTCGCTCATTGAAAACGGTATCTGTAAGTCTAATTTGAGACATTTTATATACAAGGTGTAAATGAATTAACGCAAAATGAGAAACCACTTTGTTAGGGACATCATTCTGAGCAACTTTCATTATGAAACCGATTTGATCGAAGCAACATTTTTTTCACTTCTCCATACAAATCAGCTAATCCACTCAGGCCAAAATGTACTGGGAAGTGAAATATAACGTAGCTCTGATCAAACCCGTTTCATAAAGTTGCTCAGAATGATGTCCCTAACTAAGTAGTTTCTCATTTTGCGTTAATTCATTTACACCTTGTATACGGTAGGTTGAAATACCTCTAATTGTTTGCTACAACGTGACGCCTTTTCCTGTAGGGGGTGGCAGAGACAATAGGAACTCCTATTTATGTCATTTATTTGTATAATATTCCCAATTTCATAATACTTAGCTCAAAAACTATTTTAAACTATAGTGTACCTGCCAGCTTAGCAAGAGACCGGAGCTAAACCAATCACCAAGGATAGAGAAAAGAGGTATATTTGATCCCAACAAATACATATTTGGAGGGTCAATCCAACAGTTTAATTGACCGTGCTGAATCTTATTACCTGCTTTATGTATTATCGGTTCGAGCGTTATTACTCGGCGGGTAATAATGGATATGATTGTATAGAAACTGCAGACGTTGTGGAACCGCCAGGATGTTCGTTTGGAAACTCCTTCCGTCCAAGGAGGTTGCCGACATTCTGAAGTTATACAGTGCTGCTACGGCGTCTCTCCAGTTATCGGGAGCATAGCCTACGTACATAACTTGTTCAAGATAGACTACTTAACTTGTTCAATTGGTGTATAGGAACGAGCTCTCAGATTGAGCGATGGCAACGTTTCTTCTTACTGTTTTTAAGGTACCGTACCCGAAGGGTGCCAAACGGGACCCTATTACTGAGGGTCCGCTGTCCGTCTGTCCGTCAGTCCGTCCGTCCGTCCGTCAGCGGGTCCTAGAGCACGAACAATAGCTAGAAAGTTGAATTTTTTACAGAATATGTATATCTGTTGCCGCAACAACAACAAATAGTGAAATACGAGAGATATTACAAATTAAAGGGGGTCCCCATACAAGAGACTTGTTTTGATATACCCACGCATTTCTATATTTCGCGTCAACCCACATCGTTTTGGTAGCTCAGCCGGTATGTTGTAGCCCTCAATCCGTAGGTTGTGAGTTCAAATCACCGTGAGGGCATAATCTTTTTTAATTTTCTTTCTCTTTTTGTTTTATTGTTTTGAGTGCACAATGGTACGGTACACCTCGTGTGCGATTCGGATCCGACCCGCACTTGACCGATATTTTTGAAGTAAAACTTCTTGGGGCACGGGGGTAAAATTTATTTAACCTCTCAACTGTGGGTTATTCATATATTTGCTTTTCAATTGCTGCTAGCCGGGTGCTATCACGAGTGGCTAAGAAATGTAACGGAAATTGGAATCGGTGACGTCAGGGTCGGCTGAAGACTTTTAAAACCGCAACTATTTTCAATACGGTTTTTAACTACTCAGATAAGATAATAATACATTCGTACAATAAAGAATGTTAATTAGTGAGAGAAAAACCTGATGAAACGTTAAGAAATAAAAATTATTTTAAGCATTCTTCCACGAGTTCTTGATTTCCGGTATGGCCAAGATGGCGCCGCCGCCGCCGCCGCCGCTGGCTGGGATAAACAAAACCAGTGACGTGACCAAAAACTACTTCGTTCAACCTCTTTGTTGGAACCGGAACTTATGTTTGACAGCTGTGCGATGCGATCCATACAGTTTGTAAGAAAAGAGTTTCATCAATGTCACACGGGTCGATATGGATTTCTAAAACAAGCAAAGCAATGCATACATTTGAGCGAGACGGCTAAAAGACGTGACGTCAGATGGTATATAATCTGAGCGAGATGCAAATAGTAGTGACCTCAGAACAATAGTAGTGACACTATTGAATGAGTTAAGTATATCACCACGAGCGCGACAAATTGTAGATAAGGAATGGTGGGAAATAAATGACATGACGTATTAAAAGTAAGTACAAGTTTAAATAATTTCAAATAATCGGACGTCTGAAACTTAAAAGTAACTTGAAGCAGAGTTTGGATCTCAAAATTGGAAATTTAAATCTCTTTTAGTATAGGTAGGTATAGGTGTATAGTATAGGTACCACTTAATGATCTAGCTACAGAAGTTTTACTTCTAACACGTGTACGGTGCTACACGCGTATCTTTTTTTTTAATGACATGACCCGGTTTGTACGATCCACCACAAGCATTTAATACACATTTTAACTATTGGCCTTGAATTCATAGATGCACGCGTCAAACCTGTTTATTTATTTATAAAATGTTGCGCTCATAATCCGTAGTAGCATATTACATACTTATGCATGTAATTATGATAATAGTAAGGATCGTATTAGAACAGTCTTCTATGTATATTGCTATTCGATGTATCATGCAGAACAGTTATAGCCGCATTGTACTTGTTATAGTAAGGCTTAGACTAATAGTTTCATAAACAAGCAAGTACAGTTTTCGTATAAAACCTTTTAGTCTTTGCAGTGTTTATCAAGAACTTAATCTGAATCAAACTGTGCAAACACATTAAACATATTTAATTTTAAGATATGTGTTATGTACACGTACGCTCGACAGTTTGGATGATTTAGGTACAAAAAGGTACAATACGGAAGTAGGAAAAGGAAGTATTTTAATGTTTGTCTTTGGGTTATGAATCGAGTTTTCGCTTTTTTATCCGTAGCAAATATTACGTATGAATGTTAGATGTTAGCGTAAGTTAGGGAGTGTCAATATACATTATGCACATAATATGTACCTGGCTATATTTCTAGCTGTAAGACATGACTTTGTGTCAAATGGTTGGTTTAGTTTCGATAAGTAAATATTAGACACGTATTGCGAAAAACCAGCGTCCAAGACTTGTTAGCTAGCTGCTGCTAATTTTGCACTTGCATCTAAGACGACGGCATTCGGCAGCATCTAACATGACTGAATTTAAATAAATTCTATAATGCAATAGCATGAGAGACCTACGGATAGCCACCTAGCAGGATCGCCTTGAAATACTTTCAAACCCTCGTGGACTATGAGAAAACGTTCCAGCTACCAACCGCACACACTAAGCCGCCAATCATTGACTTCAACTCACCCAATTAAGGTTTCCTTTTTCAGGAAAATCACACAAATTTGGAAGCCGGTGATCAGCTGATCGTACACATTTGATAACAACAACACTTTGGTTGAGATTCGTTTTGCTTGAATACGCTTCAAGGTAAACGATCGCGGTACGAGGTTTGAGAATGCGTCTGTGTCTTTATTTTTTGTTGGGAGCGCGTGCCAGCCAGCATTTGTTTCTTTTTCGTGTGCGGCGCTTTGCGGCCAGTGAAGGCGCAAAGAGCTGGCGATCGACTGATCGGCGGCGAGTGCGCGCGCAGACGAGAGCCGCGACCCTCGCGCTGCGGCGTCTCGCGGCCTTCGCGCGCTTGGGGTGACAGCCAACAGCCAACCCCTATGTTTATTTGTATCTGTTTGTTTTGTACTGTCGCACTGTCGTATACGACGCAGTGTTTATGGCGCGGTAGTTTGAAAGTTTTTTGGACTAGTTTTGTTTTGATATCTAGGCTATATTAATTTATTTGCTTTGCTGCTAATATAAATTGATATCACCTAAGTTCTTATGTAAGGACAAATCACAAAAAATTGTGTTGTAACAGAAAGGTGTAGTTATAAAATGTGAATAGTTGAATGCACTGTTTCACCCTGTAGAATAGAGACGATGACTTATTTTATTAATTTAGATATATTTAAAATTAACCAGACATATTGATCGATGTTTTTAAATAAATTCATCTGTCAACTTGTCATATGTGTCGTTAAATTCCCGCGTCACATTCAGTTACAAAAGTCACGGTTAGAGAATAGGTACAGTCGCGTAGTCATTAATGTTACATTATCGCAGTGCGAACATAATTATGAACCAAGAACGACATACATACCTAATGATTGTCGCGAAATCTGGACTTCTTTGAATGTGTTCCGTGAGTAAACGTGGTGGTTGCCAGATGGTCCGATGACATAGCGAGGGCAGCAGGAAAACAATGGACGCGGGTTTCACTGCACCGAGTTGGTTGAGCGACATGACCTGAGGAGGAATTTTATCTACAGCACAAGCACAGTTGCATGGATAATAACTTAAGCATTAAAAAACCAGTCTTCCAGTTTCATCACCAGGTCTCATTATCAGGTGAAATTAATAGGTTTCATCACAACAAATCTTATAAGCCTAAACCATCGAGGGTTTACTCATAGGGTTCCAGCTCCTACCTTCGAGCTTCGCACTCCATCATCAAATCAGCTCGATAGTACCATATTCTCAAAGATCTTGTCACTCCGAGTCTAATGAGCCCAAACTCGATGGGTTTACTAGTAAGCATCATAGGGTTCCCACTCCCACCTTCGAACTCCATCATCAGACCAGCCCGATGGTACCATAAGAACCAGCACCAAGAAATCTACTTTTTAATGAAAAAAACAACCAATCGGTTCACCCGTTTACGCCCCGCGTGTTGAGAGACAGACAGAAACACCGACAGTGACTCACACGTTAAACTTATAACACCCCTTTTCTCCTTCGTCGGGCGGGGGTTGATAAACATAACATGATATAGCGTCACGTTTCTTCACATACGGGGTGGCTGAGGCACGACTGTGCCCACTTTTAGCCAGTGTTTCAATACCTTCTTAATTTCATTGGTGGCGTATCATCTGTATGGATAATAAATAAAGCAGTTAAATTATTTATGCCCAGCATATTTTTGTTTGCTACTGTACAGTACAGGTATCTATGTAAATCTGTACAAAGGAGTAAAAAAGAATATTCCTTTACCAGGTACTCTTGAACTTCTTGCCTTATTTTTTGCTTTATATTTTATCTTTCGAGTTTCCGCGTTCGTGACATACCTACTTTATTTAAATTTAACTTTTGAGGTAAACACGAACATTTCCGTGACATCAGAATATAGGTACACACGCCTGGCATGGCATAGATTATACAGATGGGTAAAAAAACAAAAACATGTATAACAAAAAGTCAAGTGGAAAATAAATATATTAATTAATTTCACGACGACATACACGAGTCAGCAAAGTTAATGCAATGGTAACCTAGACCTTTGTAGAGTCTCGTAGCTTAATTCGTAGCAACTCGTAACGACGCGGTTGCGTAGTTTCGTAGCACTTTCACTGTAGGTAGTTGTTTAGTTTTACTATGAACCATACTATTTCCTACCTAGAACCTCATAAGTTTGTCTAAAATTAGATATATTTAGTTAGTGTGTGTAATTAAATGATTCAAGTTGTGGTGACAGATTTAATTCCAGTAGATATTGAACCCGTTTAACTCTTTTGTATTGACAAAGTATCAAAATTTCAAGTCGTCGGATAGGTACAGTCGAGTCCATTAATATATGAGCAATGCCAAGGCATCAAATGTACATAGTACATAAGGGTAAGTTCATAAATATCTGAGCAGATTCATCAATAAAACACCAATTAAAGTAGATAGAATCTACTTGAATTATCTGTCACCACAATTAGTTGATTATCAACTAAGATCACGTCATGATGACGTTTAGAGAGCAGTTGCCTATTTAGTTTAGGGTGTTTTTCTCCCAAATATTGGTGCCATTATTGCTCAGTGGTTCCTAAAATATTATACAGGGTGTTTGGAGTATGTAGCGACATAATTTTTTGGGGAGTAGAGGACATCATTTTTAACAAATTTTACTATGAAAGCGATTTGATCAGAGCAACTTTTTTTTTGAAATCTCAATACATTTTGGGCCAGGCGGATCAAATGCTTTGTATAGAGAAGTGAAAAATAAAGTTGCTCTGATTAAATCGTGATCATAGTGAAAGTTGTTCAGAATGATGTCCAACTCCCCAAAATGTTTTGTCGCTCCATACTCGAAACACCCGGTATATTTTTAACAATAATAATTTTACTACATTAGTCAAAGTACAGTAACTCCATCTTAGTTCAACGATACAACCTACCAAACCACAAAGTCAACCATTCACTTCACTGTCTGCATGCATTGGCGCATCAAGCCTATATAAGCATCATGATACGATGGTTAGTAGTTCCAAGTTGTTATACATAGATGGCGCTCTGTACTGATCACCACCACCCCTACCATTCACTTCACTGTCTGCATGCGTTTGCGCAATCAAGCCTATATAAGCATCATGATACGATGGTTAGTAGTCCCAAGTTGTTATACATAGATGGCGCTCTGTACTGAACATATCACAAACTAAACCCCAAACTCGATTATTTTACGGCGCGCTATCCGCACTGTTTGTGCTGAAGTATTTTTTTATTTGCGAAGTCGTCGTCACATACCATAAATATCCCAACATTTTATTCGTCGGTGTCAATCCTTATAGAGATTGATATCGAGACACGGACCAAATGAAATTATTATTATTATGAGCCTATTATGTCCCACTGCTGGGCAAAGGCCTCTCTCCCCCACTTCCACTCCATCTGATCCTGAGCGGTCTCCCCCCAGTCTTCATCCCATAGACCCAACTCATGACTCCATCTTTTCCTGGGACCTTTTCCACGCTTTCTCTTGGACCAAATGAAAAGTTGTGGAAAATTAAAAAACTGCACCAAATCTGAATTCCTTTGTGTTTTTCAATTTCAAAAGTGGTTATTAGTTACTGAGTTCATAATTACTCCTTTTCTCACAGAGGGTGATGAAAAGTAGAGTGTCCACCTCAGTAGTAAAAACTATTTTTTGGCTCGAGTGATGTACATTGAATCCCTCGCTCGCTTAGGATTCTACTTATGAGTCCCTCGGTGTCGCTCTGGATTCAAAAAAACACTCTCGCCCTGAAAATAGTTCTTTACTCCCTTGGTAAACAATCAATTATCTATCTATTGTATGTAGTGTAGAAAACACAGTTTTGTTGGTTCAGTCGGTCTGTCATTTGTGGTCTCGGCAACAAACTACGTTAGTCGAAACCTTGACTGCACCGCCAATTATTCTACAAAGTTGTAGTCTGAGATTGGGTTGCGAAACCGTTGCATTGATTGAGGCATTAACTGTAATGTAACATTCCACACTTGCATGGTAATGATAGAAATGATTAGGACGAAATAACGACTCTGGTGCTCTTTTGAAATAGTAATACTCCATCAAAGTCTCTACCGACCGACCTCAGATTTCATATTTCATATTCTTTATTTATCAAATAATGTTCTTTTTTCCATGCGCTTTTCCACTAGCCGGCAAGAAAAAATTATGAAGCCGGGCCGTTCGCCGGCACCCCGGTAAGTGAAATAACCGGGCAAGTGTGAGTCGGACTCGCTTCGAAGGGTTCCGTACCATTATGTATAAAAAACAGCAAAAAAAAATTGTATGGAAGCCCCTCTAAATATTAATTTAATTTTAATTACCGCTCCGGTGCTCATGCCGGACACAGACTTTAAATAAAATTTAACTTTGGGTATTATGTCATCGTTATGTTCAAATCCATAGAACTTTAAACAAGCATATCGCCATCAATCGCCAAGGTTGGAAAAATAGAATGGCACTTGCCCACAGCTTGGCACATGGCTAGATGCCCTCGAAATAATTACAATAATAATAAACCCTTGCTACTCACATCAGCCAAAGACTAACCACTCTTTGTCCGACTGTCAGAAAATCTGCATCAGGCGCGTCACGGTGCGTGCGACCTCGTCTAATCGGAATCATACCAAATCTGAATACAAATGGATAAACCAAGACGCCAGCTGGCGCACTCCGCGATCCTATCACGAATATTTACGTACCATCGAATAAGTATGCGAGCTAGGCCAGTAGACCGACTATATAAAGAATAATTGGCCAAGTGCGAGTCTGACTCTCACATGGAGAGTTCCGAACCATCGTACCAAAAAAGTACAAAAAATTACGTTTTTGTATATGGACACCTTTATTTTTTCAATATTTGTTGTTCAGTAGTTTTTGCTGTAGCGGCAACAGATATACACATTCTGTGCAAAAATTAACTTTCTAGCTATTACGGTTCGTGCAACAGAGCCCGCTGGCGGGCAGATGGACAGACATACTGACAGCGGAGGCTTAGTAATAGGGTCCCTTTTCACACGGAACCCTAAAAAAGGAAGGAAGGAAGTGGGCACAATTTTGCCTCTGCCACCCACCCCGATGTTTTGTGGCGTATCTACGGCCACCCGTCCGGCGGCGGCGCGGCGGCCGGCAGCGTGACGGTATGTTCGTTTGTTTTATCAAAACGAAATGCTACGTTTGCTCAGCGATAATTTACCTTAAAATATGAGAAGGTAAAGGTCACACTTTTCTGTGTTCATTCGGCTTACTGGCTGACACCGGACTCGCTTACTTTTTCGATCTGTCACATATTCGTGATCGGAGCTCAGCGCGTTTATAGTAACCTCACGTAGAGCGCATTACGATCTTGGTGATTGTCACACCCCATAAAGCCTCTATTGGTATACAAATACATATGAATATTTACACATGTGTTAACTGCAGCAAATTAGTAGGCATTGTTATTGTTTGGTAAGTGTTATGTTAATTTCTAATTGAGAAGATTACGCAAAACTTTTGGTAAAGGGATTGTGTCTTTTTTACGCAAATAATGGCAGTGTTAGAAATTGATTGATTATCTTGATTTCTAGCTTTGATTGCCTAAAATATCGCGATTCTAATATATCAAAATCCGTTGACTGCCTGCGTTGTTTGCCAGTAGATATAATACGTCCAGCATTAAGGGACACTATAGCAGCAAACTTTTTCGTCATGTAATTACAGTGAAACCTGGTTAAATGGGGCTGGGACCTGCTCACTATAGTCTGACTATAATATTTGAAGAGTTCCCTTGATTTCTCCAGGATCCCATCATCAGATCCTGACCTGGTGTCAATGGGACCAATGGGAAGGTAAACCCTTTCAAACAAAAAAATTGTCTCACTTATAGAGGTATCCCACTTACCCAGTGTCTAGGTCTCACTTAACCAAGTTTCACTGTAGTATGTTTAGAATAGAGTTGGGTTAAGGCCTACGCAAACCGGGACGGTATGGCAAGTTTTTACCAATGAACATTCAAAGGTATCGATATAGAAATGGTTTAAAATAATGTAAATTATTATGCCGAAGCATCCCTTGAATGTCCATTGGTAAAAACTTAAAATCCCTTGCCATGTCGTCCCAGTGTGCGTAGGTCTTTAGGGTCTTGACCTCTTGTCACGCTCACGCGAGGAGTGTTTGATGAGTACGGAGTTAACATCGTTGCAACATATCAACATCAACGATATCATCAACAATGGTGGCATCATGCCATGTGAGGAAATGGTCAAATCACTTTGTACGCTATGTGATGTGCTTCTCTAGAGTCATTACGACGATGAACACCGTGAGTTGAGGCTAACCTCGAGTACCTACATACTTCACACTCCATATACAGGGTGGGTGTAACAGTAAGGTGTAGTCATATTTTAGAGGGTTGTTAGGGAGACCATTCTGAGCAACTTTTAGTTGCTCAGAACGATGTCCCTAACAACCCCCTAAAAATGCCTAAAATATAACTTTACCTTTCTGTTACACCCTGTATGGAGTTGATGTTTTTTGTTTACTCACATACTACCTAAGTGGCGTATTAGTAAAATATGTATAAATAAGAGTCTGGCACGCAGGAGTGCTTATTTTATAGTAAGTATTTATATTCTTCGGTAAGTATAGTTTACAAACACTATATTTATAGGTTGGTAACGTTGGTATCGCCACATCCTGCAACCTTCGCACCAGTAGTGCTGTGACCGACACGCTTCCACTGAAACAGCGAGTTTGCATCACCAACATTACAACTTTATTCTTGCAAGTCGCGTTCACTAACCAACACACTGTCTGTGAACCAGAGACTATATATCCAATTGACTGCGCCTGCGGAGGAATGCGGCTCGCCAAACGTTTGTTGTATTCAACAAACGTTCGCATACGCAACCTATGTACGATGACGGGCCGCCAGACAGTTTCGCAGCGGTCAGCCGCTGACCTATCACAGCTCTCTTACCTCGTCTCCCGCCGCCCGTAAATTGGTGAGTTGTGTTTCAAAGGAAAATGTATCAATGCGCTCTCCACTGGATAAGTGCTCCCTGAGTAAATACAGTTACATTATATCAAATAGGACGTTTTCAGGCGCTTGCGTGAGCTCTCGGAGCTCAGGGGATATGAATCTCGCTCATTCGATATACGGATATCGACTATCGAGTGATTTTGTATGGGAATCACTCGATATCCGTAAACCGAATGCGCGAGAATCATACCCCAGAGCAGTTCATTGTTCAAGCCTTAAAGGCTGATGTATGTTTAAGTACTCTTATTTTACTAACTGTCTCTCTCTACCGTATAAACTATTGAAAAAGTTAAAAATACGTAAACGGTCGTATAGGCCTATCAAAACTCTACTTTGACATAGTTACAAGAAACTATTTTTATATCATTAGCTCTATAATTATTAAAATTTAAATAACAAAACTGAATAGGTACCTATAAAAACTTTAGATCTACTTCCAAATACTAACTTTAATACCGTTTTAGATCAACGAATATCTCAAGTTACACTCATCCTAAGCAGCTAACTTTCAGTTTACGCTTTTCTCTAGCAAGTATGAAATTAAATCAGTAGATTTAGCAAGATGATACCAGGTTAACCTAATCAAATCTGGGGGCAATTCTCGCGCTATCGAGATTATCTCCATGGTCGAAATAACGCTTCGAGATACCAAACAATTTAATCGAAAAAAAGCTATTGTCACGAGTAGTCACGAGTCACGCACGACCCGCCTTACGGCCATCTGAAATATCTCCACCCATTTTAGATCGAAATAAATATGAATCAAGCGTTCAACCGTTTTCGCGGAGATATGATGTGTCAATACCGATATCTCGACTATGGAGATTATCTCGATAGCGCGAGAATTGTAAGCCTGGGGATTTGTAAATCAAAAGTCCGTATAGCCACATGGGCATGGGCATGTTAATGAACGTGGTAATACCGTTAGGAGAAAGCACCGTAGAGTAGAGCAGCTTGCGCAGACGCAAACACGGTCGCAGTCCGCAGTATAACGTTGACGGTGCCCGCGCGCAGGTTATTTTATATCGTGGTCACTTGTGGAATTGTGGAACGTCGTAATCGTGGATTAATAAGACGGTAGAGTAGAGGAGATAATACGTTTAGGAAAAAAAGAAATTTGTGGTGTAGTTTGTGCCAGGTATGGTGTTAAATATTTTTTGTGAGTGTCAACAATTATGGTGGAGTGTAAAAATTTACCACGGAAATAAGTTACATGAGACATAGAAAGCAGAAAGATTTGCATAATTACAAAGAATTTATATGCTATGACTGTTTGTCTCTACTCTACTAACGTACATTTTTTATCTGCCCTGCATTCTTGCTTTTAATTATTTTTGAAAGAAACTTTAACATAATTATTACTAACGAGTACGATATAAAAACTAAATATTTACCTAAGTACCTTTATTGTTAATGTTTATTAAGCAATACTAATTACTTACATTGATTAATACTCCTCACATTTTTAATAGGTATTTCCTCATGTGCGGCACATTTTATCATTAGTTAGTAATTTTTAGGGTTCAGATCCTTAGAGGAAAAAAAGGAACCCTTATAGGCTCACTTGGTTGTCCGTCCGTCCGACTGTGTGTCAAGAGACCCTTTATATCGATAACGCGTGGACGTATCAAGCTGCATATAGCTGTGAAAAAATCAACCTAGGTCAACGCAATCGAACACTCGTTTATGCTGTAAAATTGTTGAATTTTCATAGTAATTGCGATTGACCCAAAACCAATAGGGTACTTCCCGTAGGCCTACAATCATGAAATTTGGCGCAAAGCAAGGTCTTATAGCACAAGTAAAGGGAATAATCTGAAAACTGCTAATTTCTGTCTTTCTACAAAAATATTCCATTTAGTTTACATGGATGACATCATACTTGAGTTTTTTATGTGGAAACCTAATTACACGTGTTACGCTCTCCAAGTGAGATCGGAACCCTTGGTGCGCGAGTCCTACTCGCACTTGACCGTCTATTTATTGACCCAGATAGATGTTTACAAAAATACTACGATGCGGAAATAAAGCAAGGAAGCAGGTAGAAAGTTGTTTTACCAACTTAAACACTTTATCACACAAATCATAGGTACGACACAGTTACATACAATGGTCAGAATACGACTGGACTTGACTTTAAATTACTCAGATAGTTTTGCATCAGTTTACCTATGGAGACTCCGAAGGAAAAGAAAATTATAAAATGCTAACGACCTTTAGTACGTCTATTTAAGATTAGATGTGTTTAAAAAAAAGTTATATTTGTTTTATAATTTAATCACATTGCAAAAGTAACAGAAACCTAATTTCGTTCCATTAACCATAATATATTTTATTATACGCGCACGTAATTTGTTAAAGGTAAATATTTTCAACTCACTACCTACTCGTATAGTCGTCGAGTATAACAATACTCAGTTTAACGCGAGAGTATATAAATCGATACATAGAGTTTCACTTTTTACGATGCTTTTTGTAACCAATTAATCATACAATAGTGAGAACTTCTGTAATTAAACCATTAGACACAGATGCCATAGGGAACAATACGCAGCTTCGCATCTCGATGGTTTAACTACGATGTAATACTAGGTACCTTATAATTATAAGACATTGTAAACAAGATGTAACATTGCGTTGTGGAAGCCTAATGATAATGACAAAGTTGACAGGACGCAAGATTCGAAGATTCCGTGGGTTGGTTTCTCTATGGTTTAGCTACAAGAAAATAAATTTATAGTAATATAGCGTCGTATTAAGTAGCTATTAAAGCCTGAGTGATGTTGCTGGCTAATTACTTATTGGTCCGAATAATCTCAGGATATTCTCCGAACATAATCTTAGTATTTAAGCACGACATACCGAAGCAACACTCATAGAATATTATTAATATTCTTTACATCGAAACTACAATGTTACTAAGCTATCTAGGCTAGGTAGATCGAGTTACGAAATTATAACCGCAACAGTAACTCCGAACGCAACTCAGTTTTTATTACTTGTACATAATTATCATAGTTCTGATCTGAGAATTAGCTGAGATTAAGTGCCAGCTAAAACGGTAGTTAATCCTAACTTGAGTTGACAACTCAATATAGACTGCTGTTTTATATTTACATTTTCAAGTCCAACGGCATTTCATGAACCATTTTGGCAACGTGACTTTTCCGAAGTAAAAAAGCCTGCTGAATTCGATTCTGAATGTCTGAGGAAAAGTCATGTTGCCTAAATGGCTCACAAAATGCCGTTGACACGATAAAGGAATCCGATTTTTGAAAATATCTACCAGTCTAATACATAGGTACTATGGAGTTGTCAAAGAGAAAACCTCTCATGCTTTAGCTAATCCAAAATGTTATTAAATAGCACCATAGCCCTCAACACATTACATTTAAAAAGCACAAATAAGTTACCAATTCCTCTTTAATTTAATGAAATTGCGATTTACGGAACTGTATTTTTCTTATTCCAGGTCAACAAATCCAGTAACCATGTTGGATGGGGCAAAGATAAACACTCACTCACAAATATCAACGGTCTTCGACGTAGCCAAAGACACGGTTCTGTTCCTCGTACTGTCATGCTACTACATCCTGGAGTCACTTTTCTGGACCTTAGTGCCCAACGCAATAAGGCCCATGAAGAGTCTCCGTGGTGATGTGGTGCTGGTGACGGGGGGAGGAGGGGGGGTTGGGCGGCAGTTGGCTTTGAAGTTGGCCAGGATTGGAGCCAAGGTCGTGGTGTGGGATGTGAACAAGGAAGGTGGGTTCTTTGGTGGCATATTCGTTTTAAAAGATTTTTCAGCCTTGACAAATTAGGATTCGGTCTATCGAGAAATAGAACAACTCTAACTGAACTGTCCTTGCAAGGTAAACCAGCTACCTAAAGAACCAGTTTAGGTAAGTCTAAGGTGACTTATGTAAGACCTAGTTACTTATTTTACAACACCCACAACATTATGGCCAATTCAACACAAATCAAATTGCCTTTAATAGGCCTCTAAGTGAAAGGTAATCCTCAAGTTTAACAGCATGTCAAGTCAAATTGTAACTCAAGCAACTCGTATACTTATTTAGTTACAACCATTGATGAAATTTTGTTTTAGTATTTAGTAAAAACTATAAAATGACATAAGTAGGTGCAAATCACAAACATAAACCATAATTTTATTTAACTCCATTCATCATCTCCATGGTTGCACGAATTCGTAAATTTAAATAAAAATTACAGACACGAAATACATAAAATAGGTTAAATTGTATTGTTAGGGAGTGATATCGACTAACAGGAGTGGAGGCCAATTCTCGTTTCTATAGCAAATTTGTCGAATTAGACAAGAGGGAGGTGCTTCGTATTTTAATAGGCCAAGGACCAATCGCGAAGGAACTTGTCCTATTGAAAGACGAAGCTCCGCCCCTTTGTCGAATACGCATTGAGAGTCTAATGGGTGAGAATCGGCCTCCTGGCTAATCGTGGGCAGGATTGTGCCTCTAGCTACCCCGTATGGATAGAGGCGTGACGCTATGTTGTTTTAATTTTAATGTATTGTTTCATTGCAGCGCTACAGAAGACTTGTACTGCTGTGTTGGACGAGGGTTACGAGATCAAGAGTTACGAAGTGGACCTGGCTGACAGGGTTGCGGTTTACGCTGCCTCTGAGAGGGTTAAGAAGGAAGTACGTGCTATTGTTTAGAACTTATTTTTAAACCACAGCGAAACTGTCTGTCCGCGACTCCGTGACACTCAATGCGGTCATACGGATCGGGGGATTTTAATGTAGTTTTCTGCAAATGGTAGCAGACTTCCCTGCGATAATGGTTTTATCCATGTTTTATTAAAATTTCAGAGTTATTCGAAATTTTCCAGTTTAACATGGAAACAAGACACAGACTTGAAGTCAGCGAAACCGGCTAAAAGTAGGCACATTTAAGCCTCTGCCACCCGTAATAGGAAACACCTTGACGCTAATTATTATGTTATGTGATTTAGACTTAGTTATAAGTATGTATTGTACCGGGGATGTTTTAAACGTTAAACATTAACATTTACATAGAGGCACACATTTACATATACAACATTGCTCCTGGCCCCACACCCTGTGTCGTCGTGGGAACCAGAAACAGGGACATCACACAGGTCTTTTTCAGGTTTTTTTTTGTTTTCTTTATCCCCAGCCGGGAATCGTACCTGGGATCTCTGGCATGGTAGGCAGAGTCACAACCACTGCACCACAGAGGACGTCCACCACAGAGGAAGTTTGTTAATTTCGTTTTCTAAATGCATTCGCGTTGGAATATTCCAGATCGGCAAAGTGGACGTGCTGATCAACAACGCGGGCACAGTGTTCGGAGACACGCTGCTGGAGCTGAGCGACGCCGCCATCGAGACCACCTACAAAGTCAACATCCTCTCGCACTACTGGGTAAGTAAGTGTACACGCGAAATCCTCGCATAATCGATACTGTTTCATTTCATTCATATCAGCCCGTCTGAGCCCGTATCATCAAACTGTTATGCAGCCTTTCCCAAAGCACGCCACTCGCATCTGTCCCCCGCCATTCGTCTTGTGTCTAACCAGCCACCTTGACAATGTCATCTGACCATCGTGCCGGTGGTCTGCCCGCTGTTCTTGTCCTGTTCGCGGCCGCCACCACTCTGTTGCTGCCTTGGTCCACCTCTCGTCCTTCATATTCTGCTACTGATGATAATTTACAAGGAAATCTTAAATTACGTAACGCGAGCTTATATCTAAAGAGATATTTCTTCCAGCAAACCTAGGCAGGACAGGGAAGAGGGTACTAAGAGAATAGTCTTAGTGCACAAAACATCTACTAAACTCTTCCCCAGACCCATCTTACCCGGTCCGTAAATTCGGCCTTGCGACTAGCATATAAAAAGCGGTTTAGAACGGATTGGGAAGAGAATGTTATGGACGGCATACACCATCAAGCCTATCGTCAAATCGGCATGACGATTTGACCGTGTGTATGAGTGGATTTGGCTCGACACAGTTAGATTTGACGGCAAAATCGAAATTCGATTAGGCTTGATCATGCCGATTTGATCAAGCCGATTTGATTTGATTTGACGCTCAAACTGATCGTTTGTGGTGTATAAGGACGAACTGCAGATTTGCCTGCAGCGTCATGCCGATTTGACGATAGGCTTGATGGTGTATGCCGGCCATTAGACCATTCTCTAACCCTGAGCTGCACAACACAAACTTGAAATTTAACTTCCCATTAAGCACATGAAACAAATAACAATCCTATGAGATTCTCGCGATTAAATTAGTTTAGTGAAGATGCGAGATGAATGTGTGACTCTGTTTATTTGTAATTTGTGATTTTTAATTGACATTGAATTGAATTGTATTGACATAGTTGACATTTATTAATTGAATAATTTGTAATTTAATTTTTATATTGTTAATTATCTTTTGTATATTATTATTTCTACTCTGCACTTGTATGACGATTTGGAAGCTTTTCTGTTATGTTGTACAGGTTAATTTGACAATAAATAAATAAAATAAATAAATAAATGAAAACTTAAATCTCTTTGTTTCTTACAACTCAGGGTTAGCCACTAAAACAATAACTACGGCGTATCGGCGATGGCCTGTGGCGCAAAAATGGAGAATTATTATCTGGAATCTGGCTAAGAGTAAGCACAAAGTGTGCTTCAACCACCGCGGAAGGGAAATGAACCACTCTTTCAGAAACTGAGATGAGTGCAGATCAGGGAGCACTTATCCAGTGGAGTGCTCATAGATACATTTTCCTTTGAAACACAACTTACCAATTCACGGGTGTCGGGGGACGAGGTAAGAGAGCTGCGATTGGTCACCCGCTGCGAAACTGTCTGGCGGCCCGTCATCGTACATAGGTTGCGTTGCGTATGCGAACGTTTGTTGAATACAACAAACGTTTGGCGAGCATTCCCCCGCAGGCGCAGTCAATTGGATATATAGTCTCTGGTGTAGAACTTCATATCTCTGTCTCCTTTTGTTACAGACAGTAAAAGCGTTCCTGCCCGACATGATATCATCAGGCAAGGGTCACATAGTGACTGTGGGTTCTGTCGCCGGTCTGCTGGGCACATATCGCTGTACCGACTACAGTGCCACCAAGTTTGCGACCGTAGGCTTCCATGAGAGCCTCTTTACTGAGTTGCGAGTAAGTATTTTCTGATTGACCGTGTATGTTTGAGCCCGGAACTTGGTCGACACTTTATGAAATACGCTACTTTCCATGTATTTGTTCTCAGAAAATTTGAATTTAATTCTTCTGCTAGGGTTCGTCTGTTGACATAAGCCTACCTTTTTCAACCGACTTCAAAAAAAAGAGGAGGTTCTCAATTCGGTTGTATGTTTTTTTTTAAATGTTTGTTACATTGAAACTGGTACTATTTGTGATCCGATTTCAAAAATTCTTTCTTGGTTCGAAAGGTCAGTCCAATATTTTTTGAAAATCAGGAATCGGTCCACTAGTTAGTTTGCTGTATGAAAAAACGGGGAAATTTAATTTGGTTTTACCTGGATGACATTATATATCCAGCCTTTCTTTGAGTTTTCGGTGCAGTCATTGTCACGAGATAAATTCTGGCTGTTAGAATAGTATATTCGTTTAATGTAATACGTATGGACTTCACTGTCAGGAGACAGATTTTGAAGGTCGTATTCGGGTTCATATCATAGACATTTGTATACCGAGCGGGGAGGACTAAGTAATAGGTCATGATGTCGGTTTTTTTTAAGTTTTTAACTTGGAGAATTATTTATTACTAATAAAAAACTATGCAAGGCGTATACGGGCGGCGGGCGGAACGCGATAGAACTATACAGCACGTATACAAACTGAACAACTATTTATTAGTAATGGGGTAAATATGCTAGACATAGACACACAGGGCCCTGATGTGCATGTGCAGTCCGCGTCATGTGTTTATCGGCTATTCTTGCATTGTTGTCTGTCTGGAAGATCGTTATTATTTCCAAGTAATAAAGATCCACCTATCCACTCAAATCTTAATTTCAGTAGGCGTTTTATCTCTGCACGGTTAAGTATTCATCTCATCAACCACACCCTTTGACAGGCGCACGGTCACACAACCATCCACGCGACTCTAGTATGTCCGTACTACATCAACACGGGGATGTTCGAGGGAGTGACGCCGCGACTCATGCCGATGCTGGAGCCAGACTACGTGGCTGAGACCATGATCGACTCCATCAGGAAGAACGAGGTCAACTGCATCATGCCTGGATCCGTGCGGTACCTGTTGCCCCTCAAGTGGTAAGCCGCCATTTTGAATTGAACTTTTTGGTTAAATGCTACGTTTTGGTTAGATCAATGTTTGAAGCGCATTAAGTGGGATAAACTACTTGTACCATCAATGGTACTGGCCAATGGTACAACTGGTCCAGCGGAATAGCTTTGTTATCTATAGAAGGCCTGTCCATTATGACATGCCTTAAAACTTAGGCTTTATAAGAATCCAAAGAGGTTTGGGTAACCTACTATGGACCATTAGCGACATTTTTTTTATTCGCGGCCACCGATATCTTATCATCATTTGGTAGCAGTATCATTAATGCATTATATTTAAAGAGGAAGCATTGCTGTAAACCATTTCGAAGCTGAGATAATAGAGCTTCAAGTAACACTTTTTGTAGGTACTGAAAAAACTTTAAAGTGAGATATCTCGGCCCTATATTGTACTAACATAGTATTAAGATTAGCTTATTTTTATTGCTCTTTCAAAATGTATAACTTTCGTTAGTGGCCGCCATTACTCAAAATCGACCAAACTCTATGGAAATGTCAAAACGACGGCAATGTCAAAATGGCATTACCCAATGCCATTTATCCATGCTTATGCCCGCTAAAGGATACCAAGTTTTCATCGATAGATGGCGTTGTAGTTTTCTAAAGAAAAATGGTTTTTGCATAACTTTTTTCCTCTTTCAGCCTACTTCCAGCGAAAATGTGCTGGGATCTCATGCACCGAGTGATGAAAGGGCCCCAGTCCATGATGGAGTTCAAAGGAAAACCGAAAACAGATGGCGTTGCTGCCAGATAATCAAAACAAGAGATATATCTAATTTCTATCAGTTACAGATTGTAGCAAGTTTCATAAACTATAAAATGAATCAATTTATAGATATAGAGATTAGTTTGAAATGTGTAGGGTTCAGGAAAGACTGAGTTTTGTAATATACGAAAAATTTTTGATCATTAACATTGTTAGTTATGTCAAGATACCTAGCTAGAGTGCCTCCATTGAAGTCAAGTCAAGTCAAAAAAAATAATATTGACCATAAAATCATGCAGATTGCTTAGTCAACGTCAATATAATATTAATATTTTAGTTTTGATTGACTTTGTACCTTCTATGTATATTAATAGTTCTGAAGATATCTCCTAACTTTGCACTATTTTTCCTGCTAAGGAAGGAAACAATCTCATATAAAAAATCAACAAATCTATTAAAATAATGTCAGATCATAGTAGATCATAGAAGTAGTCGAGTCCTTGTCCGAGCTCCCATATAGCGATACCAGTACCAAATTCCTTGGCTAGCTCTAGTCGTTTTTGAATGGAGTATAATGTTGGGTAGAATATCTTCTTAGTGCCTTGTGAAGACCTGTAGAGGGGAACAATAAATTGATAAGACCACTATAACTTCTACACACAGGCACATACATTGCTACTGGCCTCACAATAGGATACCGTGTCGTGGGAACCAGAAACAGTGACGTCACATACATGTAAACATCCAAGACCTGGGGATTTTTTCTTCTTCCCAGCCAGGATCAGAACCCGGGACCTTGGAAACATAGCCTCAACCGCAACAGACCACGACTCTATTTTTAAATTAATTCCTTTTTTTAGCCAATAATCGGCTGTCAAGCTTACCTAATTTCGACGTAATTCTCAGCCGTAGTATTACTGTACGATGCAGCTTGGTTGCTCTTGGCATTCTTCAGGAGCTCTATGTACTCCGTGCCGACGATGGGCCCGCCCCCGTTGGCCGTGTACGAGTTGCCATAGAAGTTGAGACCCAGGAGGATCTTGGACTGCTTCTCTGGACCGTTGTCGTTTTGTATTAACTTCTCTAGGCATATCTTCATCCAGGGTAGGGGTGCGTTGGGTCCTGTAATGGTGAAAGTGATAAAGGTAATGCACGAAACACTTTAGAAAAATTTGTCAGTTAACTAATCTAATGGCGAGAATCTCATATGATTGTCACTTGTTTCTATAGCTTAAAAGGAAATAATAATAATAAAGTGGGCCTGCCGCAAGTGGGCGAGTAACCAGTATTAACTCGCTCGAGTAATAGTTGGCGGTTCGTACCCGGTTTCTGCGGGTTGGAGTAGTCGTACGTCATCACGGAGACGGCGGTGACGTACGGGTAGATCTCATCGAAGGCCTGGATGAAGAACTCATCGGTCGGGTATCCGCGGAACGGGGGGTACACCACAATCACGCTCAAGTCCTCTTCCGTCATCTCTAGGCCTGGAATGAAAACGGGATACGATGTCAAGTAAGTAAGTCAAAAGAACATCGAAACTTTCTGGGTTACCTACAGTTGAAATTCCCTAAAATTTTTAAGTATGTACTCTAGTATCCCAGGCTTCATACAAAAATGTTTGAACCCCTTTGTTTATTCTTTAGATATTATCAAATGCATTGCGGCCATGGGCTAGCCGGTTGTAACGCAAAATTAAATATTAAATAACTGTCTCAAAGTGGACATAGTGACTCTGCCACCCTATATGTAAAAAGGCCTGATGTTAAGATATTTTATGTTGCATCTACAAAACACATAGAACACGTCATTGTTTGCCTCTTCTCTTTTTTCTCACTTTAAACTGTTTTAACCGATAATTAAAAAAACCCAGTTGCGAAAAAGGGCTACTCACCAAACTGTTGTATAAACTTGACAGATCGATCCACATATTTGCCAATCTGTGAAAGAACTTCCAACACTACGCCATCAAACTTCCACTGCCGGCACACCTTCTTCACTTCTGCAATAAGGGCTTTTTGCTCCGTATGAGCTGTTGGCTCCATGAAGAACGCTTTCAGGTCTCCGGGCTGCCAGTTTTCGAACAGTATCCGGGGCAGGACTGGAAGGAAATCATGATCATGATCATTGGGGAGGTATATGTCTTACAGTGAGCATACTGAAGATGAAGAAGAATAGGATCCTATTGTCAAATCTAGTCAATACTTTAGCGTGCTCAGTAAACGAAGTTTTATGCAGGTAGGTGCTGATTCTGGTAAGGGCCATGACTGGGCAAGAATGTACCGAGAATAACGAAAATGACCAAGAGTGGAACAAAAAGATTTCAGCCCACACTTGGCCAGTCTTAGTCAGACATTAGATTTTAGTAAGACTCAAATGAGTTTTTTTTTTGTAACTTAATACAATATTAACTTGAACACATACTTTTGACATTGCTATTCCCACCCTTCTGCTTGACATTCTTCATCCATGGAGAGTCAACGTCATGCAGTCCGCTGATGATGTAGATGTGTGGACTCTGACGCTTCACCTGCAGCCATACCGGCGAGATGAAGTTAAACTTTCCCGCCCATCTCTTGGCCACATCATAGCCTTTGTTGTTCCACTGAAAATCAATAAAATATTTGATCAAAAACTATTGTATTTGTATTTCAATGGTTGTCTGTAAATAGACAAAATATAGTTGTAGATTACTAAACACGTAAACATGCCAGAGACACTAATGCAACCTGTAATGCTGTAAGTATGTAATGCTACGTGTACATACAGAATGCACTAACATCAACAAACAACAACCTTACCGGCGTCACATATCCCAGAACCAGATTGTTGAAATTCCGAGAAGATACGTCTTGATGGTACGTAGCATGATATTTGATGATGTCCTTGACCAGTGGCGTCTCCAGGACAAGCTTGCGCTCCAGGACGTTGTTTTTTCTTGCACCTTCCTGGGGTGTCACTCCTTTCTTCTTGCCGTCAGGAGGAGATAGCGTGCCGAAGCAGCAGTTCAGAAGAAATAATATGTTTAGAAGAACTACCGCATGACGCGGCCTCATTTTTACAGAAATAAGAGCGCCACTTAATTTTGTAAACAATAAAATTCACATTGAAATCCAGTGGGACGTGGGACGAGAAGGAATGGTGGGTCTGGCTGGGTGCCGAAAGTGCCGATGTTTGGGTTGTTTTGTTTGTTATTGATTTCCGATGGCAAAGCCCGAAGAGAAGAAGCGCCGCGCCGGCTGTCAGTCAACTGTCAGTAGGGTCGTGTTCCGTGACATCGCTGTCAGCGCCATAATTGATTACTACCCGTTCGCTATAAGTTTGCCGGTGACCTTGTGACGTCACTCAGAGGTAGGGTTAGCAGAAATATTACACATTTACAAAACATTTTAATAGGCAACATTTAACACATTCGATCGATATTAAATAATCTACAAAAATAAAAATAGTTTAGTCCAGTTAGGCTTACCTACGAGTGTATATTCCAAATTCTAATTAGGATCAGGGGTCATGGATTTTTTCCAATGTATTGTACAAACTTTGCTATAAATAAGCCATTATTTCAAAATCTTTGTTTTTTATTTCAATAAATACACATAAATAAATAAAAATATCACGCCTCCCGACTATCGTCGTCGTTTTGTATCGCCAAAACTGACTCGGAACGGCTTCGTAGACGCTGTAATTGATTTTGAGGTGACTCGGAACAGGGGGTACGGTAGGCGATTTTGGTCGAGCCCAAGCTGTATTTAGAGCTCTATTCCATTCGCTTTAAGGTCGAACCCTGAGGTCGAACCGAACCACCCAACACAGCTTTCCTGTCATCGGGCTGAGGTCCGAAATCTCGACGTACCTACCGATTTTATTCAGCATCAGCGACTTATGATATCGCCGCCGCCGCCGCCACCCGCCCCACCGCTTGGATAATTAGGCACTTGATGAAAAGCCTGGGCCATGGTCTAAGGGCTGGAATTAAATTAGATGGCTAAAGATTCATTTTGAGACGCCTAGTGAGTAAACGTTCCTAGGAAAATGATAAATGTTCCTTCGTATTTCAGACCACACTTCTGCACGTCACGTCATAAAAACGCGCGCTGATTCAAACCGATAGAAGGCACAAAACAAAAACTTGGGCTATTACAAATGCTCTGATCTGAATGAGTGCACTTTCCACAGAACAATTTTTATGGCACTTTCTGCCTGACCCAAATTAGGTGCATCCCTAATTAGGGCGCAGTGAATAGATCCTTTAACACTTGTAATCCTATGCTTGTAATGAACGACGACGAATAAAGCCGCTTCCGCTGCAACATGTTTTCGTGTTTTCTAAACCTTAACATTATTTTGCTAACAGATTAGATTTTTTTTTGTAAAAAGATGCCCACCCACTGATATCGAGCCACGCACTATTCTGGGTTCCTTGTAAGATACGTGTGGTGTGTGTGTAGTACGTATTCACGGACCGACCTGCGCTATTATACCATACCCAAAATGTGCGTATTGCATACCTATTCCCACTCTTTAATTAACTATACTTACTTAACTGTACTTACTAAATAAAATCTGCTACCGGAAACATGCCGGAAACTGGGGAATTTAAAGAAAGTGATACGATTACGACAGTCGGTCCAAGACGGTTGTTTCTCCGGAGGAAGTAAGCAAGCACCAGTAACTCCTCAGAAGCCGGCCGAGTAACATGCCTCGCCTCCTTTCACGGGTTTTCGCGATCACCACTTTCGCGCTGCTTTATTTAGGTACTATCACCGATCACTCCCCATGCGAAGTATGGCTCTATCTCTCGAAACTAACGGTCGAAAGATGGATTCGCGTTTGCTGATAGTACTGCTTGCTCAGTGGTTAGATAACCAAGTTGTACAAATTAAGTTGTATTCGAAGTTAACTTTCGTGATTTTATGTGTTAAGTGCAGATTAAGGCGACATAAAGTTTTGTAAAGATTTGGAGAATCATTGCCATTTATTGGTTGATGGTTTCGCAAAATTGTTTAAAAGCAGTGGTTCTTATTGCAGGATGTCAAGTAAAAGCAGCGAATGAGAGCACTTTGGATGATGTGCCGTGTCACGAAAGTGGCAGATTTTACAGGTAAATCAGTTTTGATCCTCGCAACCCATTAATGCTAAAGTTTAAATAATTACCTATACCTACATGCTTAGTAGTAAACTAAAACACCTTTTTGAGATCTAGAGGTCTTACCAAGACGAACCAATGAGATCTCGATGTATTTACCTACTGACAAGTAAGAACCCTGGGAAGGTTCCGTTTACCACCGCCTGGCTCCATTATCAGGTGATGACAATGAGAACTTCGCAAAAAGATAATTATGATGGGACTTGTCATGCATGACGAATCGAATGAGCCCAAACTCGATGGGTTTATATGTAAATATTCCAGGGTTCCCTCTGCCATCATCAAGCTCCACCATCAGACCAGGTCGATGGTACCATCTTATTTTATTGTCACATACACCAAGTTGCGTGGTGATAGAAGAACTTTAAATAGGCAAAATGTCCATTCCTAGATTTTCTGCACGATGTTATTTAGTTACAACAACATGACCTCTTAAAAGGGTGAGGGTGGGGTATTGAGAGTGTGATTTATTTGATAAGTAGCACTTTGTATTCTGTTGTTATTCCGATGATTATACTAAACTAGTTAGCTTATGCTCCTGCTTTTTACGGCTCCTAAAATATTGATACAAAATTATTAACGGATTCCATGGATCAACGATTGTCCAATGTCCATGTCCATCCATTAGGTAACGTAACTGGGGGAAATTAGAAATTTGCTCGCTTCTAAAGGTGAACTTACAGTCCAATAGCTAGAAAATACTTACCCATTATGTCATTAACGTGAAAAGTGAAAATGATTCGTAACCACGCAGCTAAGTAGGTATGCTTTCTCACGATAAGTCGCGAAAAGAAATATTTCACCTACATTGTGTGACTACATCGGCAATATAGGCCAATTCCTATATCCGGTTTCACGCGCTGAGCTATAGGTATATGCATGCACGATATTACTTCCGCAAAATCGCACATTTATTCGCGGTAAAAATTGCACGTATGCATTGCATCTTCAATTTCCCGACTGGGGCCGTCGACCCCGACTTTCGCCAACCTTGACTGCTTCCACCGTGCAGACCGTACAGTGATCGTATTTCTCTCAGCATTAGCATTTCCTACAATAACATAAGTCGTCTCGAGAAATTCACTTTCGCTGTTCGGTGACGAATATTTGTCGTAACTTGTTACTTGTGACAGTATGTGTGTGAATGAACAGGTTAAACTTCTTTCCAGCGCTAACTTATCGAGCAGCGCTCCTGGCCAACTGGCTAAATGACTGAGTTGATCAACTACTTCCAGCTTTCATACCCCAACTCAACTGAAGGGATAATACAGATTAGTTCACTAGTACATAGACTCGGTCCTCCACGTTTTACTCTATATTCAGATTATCTCTGATAAGCAGGTTTCCCCGCGATTTCCTCCACCGTTAGTGTTTCAAGTTGCATATTTGCCATTCCTGAAGTTCCCACCTCCTAAGGGCTGTCTCATTATGTATTGTCCAGGAACCCAAACCGTCCCGACAACAAGGTGTGGACCACGGAGGAATGTGCCAAATACTACCTGTGCCTAGAAGGAGAGGTCTTCGAGTTCCACTGCTCCCAGGGTCTACTCTTCGACGTGAACCGACAGCTCTGTGACAAGCAGCAGAATGTGCACAACTGCGAAATGACCACTGGTATTGATTTGCTTTTAGATAAAATTAATAGACGATAAATATCCGTGGCTTGCACAACATTTTTGACGACCTCTGTGGGGCAGCGGTTGCGCATCTGCCTACCATGCGACAGGTCCCGGGTTCGAATCCCGGCTGGGGAAAAAAAACAGGTCTTGGATGTTTATGTTTGTGATGTCGCTGTTACTGGTTCCCACGCCACAGGGTATCCTAGTGTGGGGCCAGAAGCAATGTATGTGCCTGTATGTAAAAGTATGTATGCATTTGTGTCACATTCACATGCACCACCGCCAACCCAAAGTTGACCTACACTCGCAAGTCATTGAAGATTTGTGAAGCAGTCTCAGCATTCGAACGGTGTTTAAAAATTAACGTTACCAAATCTCCTCTGATCTGTCTGGTGGATGGAGTAACGTAGCAAAATTGCCCTTTTGTAGATGCTGAATCATCATATTTAACGAGTTAACGACCATACATCAGAACTAATCCGCTAACAAAGAGACTCCAATGGCTGTCAACTATCTAAGTACCTCGTTTGCAAAGAAAAGCCACCAAACTCAAATGGATACTTAACTATCATTTTTGCAGAGTCAAAGATCGTAAGGCCTCTTTTGGAAGAGGCTCCGTGTGCCAACGACACACATCTGGGCTGTGCTGACGGGAATTGCATGCCTGCCGAGTACTTCTGCGATGGTTCCACGGACTGCTCTGATGCCTCTGACGAAGTAACCCTTTTCGACACTCTTTTATTAGTTTCATCTGCAAATTACTGGCGTAAAAGGGGTCACAGGCTAAATTGCCAACTAATTATGTCATCATTTTGTATTTTTATGAGGTTTTATTTTACAACATACTTTACGGTAAATGCTAACCGCGCCCGGGTACTTTTGATCACACAACCCTACTGGTAAGGTAACACAGGTTTGATGACGTGGACTGTTAAGATTATGATAGCTAACATTTGATATGATATGATAGCTAAATGTTTAAGGTATGTGTCTAATTTTTTATGTTTTATACTTTTATATGGAAATGCTCTGTGTTTCTGGAATAAAAACTTTATTATTATTATTTGAGAGAGAGTCAACTCACAACACAACTTCATTAAAGCGCCTTGTTACTTGTTCCAAAAGAATCCCTTCTCACGCTGCGCTGTACCCTATTCTCTGTGTTGCTCACAAAGCCCCCCTGTTGCTCTTCCCAGAGCTGGTGTGATGCCAACTACGACCCCAACGCTGCACAGCCTTGCGACCCAGTAGCATGTCTGCTGCCAGAATGCTATTGTTCCCCAACCGGCTACCAAGTGCCAGGAGCCCTCTCTCCCAATCAGGTAAGTCACAGTGGCATTTAAGCGGCACTTGCAGAACGTTGTGCATCCGGCCATGTTATATGCTTCGATAAAGCCTGTGACTTGAGGAATAATCGTGAATTTAACCTACAGACCCCTCAAATGGTCACCCTAACATTCGACGGCCCAGTCAACCATGAGAACTGGGATTTCTACAACAAGCATATCTTCACGCCTGAGAAAAAGAACCATAATGGCTGCAACATAAGGGGTACATTCTTCGTGGCACACCCGTACACAAATTACAGGCACGTTCAGACATTATGGAACGAGGGGCATGAGATCGCAGTGAACTCTATTACGTAAGTTCTTTATTTCCTGTTTCTTGGCCAATATTTTGCATTTCATTATTTTTATGTTGTGGCTTTCCGAGCTAATAGTTTTGAGTTCGAGTCACAGATCAAGCAGATGCTAGCTTTAAATTAGCCCTATGTACATCAGGCATTTGTATTTATGCTAACCCTTACGGAAAATTATTCGATATTTGGTTACTGTTTCTAGACATCGAGGTCCAGAGGAATGGTGGTCGAAAAATGCAACTATAGAAGAATGGTTCGACGAGATGGTCGGCGAAGCTAACATCATCAATAGATTCGGCAGAGTTCGCATGGAAGACTTTAGGTAAGTAATAATTATACGAAGAATGTACAATCTTTTCAAAGAGATGATCGGATAGGAAGGAAGCCGCGTTTCGGCTCCATGATGCGTCGTCCTGTTGTTTTAAGGACAACTTTTAAAGGGGGTGTGGTGTCCCTGTATAAAAATATTTGTTATAAATTATGGTTATTAGCGCAAACGGAACAGTAAAATCAAGTGTATTACCAGTGCCCTCCTACTTACAATACATACGACCTTAATAAAGGACTTCTCTTTTATGTGTGGTTTTTCGTAAGGGCAGATAGTAGGTAGGGGTAGGATAGGAGTATAATATATAACCAGACAATACCGTCTGACCTAAACTTTACACAAACTAGACTTGATTCATATTGACCCTATTTTTGTTCTTCAGAGGTCTCAGAGTGCCGTACTTGTCTGTGGGGTCGAACCGACAGTTCCTGATGATGCAGGGATGCAGGAGTTCGGATTCGTGTACGACGCGACAGTGGTGGCGCCACTGGGCGATGTCGCGCCGTACTGGCCTTACACGCTCGACTACAAGATGCCGCATATGTGCACTGGTGAGTGGGAGAGGAACTAAATCACGAAATTCTAAGAAATAAAATGATTATGCCCGGTTTCCTGGGCGCTGATTACTCAAAAAATTGTTTAATTCAGCCTCAGCCAATCACATCACGCTGTTATTCAAAATAGCGGCACGTGTTTGGCCGAACGAAACTGATTTAACCAACCTAATTAACAGCGCCCACCGGAAACCACAAAACCGGGCGTTACTATTGCGTCTTAGAGCTCTTTCACATATGCATGCTGCTCATGGTTAAGAGAGAGATATATGATGTGATATCTCGCTCAGAGCCAAAGAATTTTGGCGTGAAATGTAAGTAAGTTATGTACTTAGGTAGGGTAAATAAATATGCAAGTGGAGCAAGCGAGCGTGCGAATTGTTGGGTAATGTTAATGGATGTTACGATTATACGCTCGTTACATATGACGACGACGGCCTGAGATGACATAGTACATCTGTTGATTATGCATTGTGGTATGGTGCTTAGACTGTGAAACAATGATGACATTTCTGAGACGTTGGCTGTATGAGTGAGACAACTTTGGTCAGTCAAACTGCACCCGTAGCATGCATACCTGCCCCCGCGGGGGGCGCGACTCGAGAGTGTAGGGCGGAGCATGCATACCTGCCCCCGCGGGGGGCGCGTCTCGAGAGTGTAGGGCGGAGCACGCGCTTTACATGTCTCTGTCCCTCAACTTCCGCGACAAAACTTCCGCACTCAGCATGCTATGGGTGCTGGTTGAAACACCAAAGAAATGAAAGTTAAATATACAATTAAACGCAAAGCAACACCTTGGTCCAGTTGAACAAAAACTAAAGTATATCCTGTGGATCCCTGAGTTAAATTGTTAAACAGTAAATCGAATTTTATGAGCATTGAACTGAGCTGGAATTTGAGAACCATTGGTTTAAGATTGCATTCACAAAAGACTTATTTTCCCATGATGGGTATGGTATCACATTTACAACCGACAGATACCATACAAATAGCATAGTCGTATAGGGAGACGTGGGGCGTTGCTTTGCTCAGCCTGTATGTCGAGAATAATTGTGTAATGAATGAATGACAACCGATATTGACTTGACTTATCCCACTAATAATAATGAAAGTTTGAGGGTGTGTGTGTGTATATAATATGTTTGTTACTCTTTCACGTTGAAACGGCTGGGCGGATTTGGATGAAATTTAAGATGCATATAGCACCAGAAGGGTAATGTTGTCTATGACAATTCCTAGGTACACGGAGAGAAAGTTGCGGGCACCATTATACAATGTGTCGTAATATAATGCCACTATCAGTTGGGCTTACAATGTTGGTTGGCATTTTACCCGTTATATTAATGTCATTACTTTACAGGCATGACCCAAATCTGCCCAACGCGAAGCTACGCAGGCCTCTGGGAAATGGTCATCAACCCCCTTGCCAACGGTGACCATACGTGTGCGACCATCGAGTACTGCCCGTCTACCCTCACTGGGGATGAAGTCTTCGACCTATTGATGGCTAATTTCAAGCGACATTACTTGAGCAACAGGGCACCGTTTGGTTTACATATCAATCCCAAGTGGCTGAAGAATTATGACTACCTGGTAGCTTACAAGGTGGGTTGGGTCAGGTTAATGTTAGGTGGAGGGTATTCGATCGTGATTCAAATTAATACCTATAACTTCGATAGTTTTTTTTTATATAAACCAGTATTTGTACATTCTGTATGAAAGTGTAGAATTTCAGTTTATAAACCTGATGTATTAAATAAAACTTACATTATATGTTTCCAGAAATTCATTAGCGAGCTGCTCAGGATGCCTGATGTTTACTTTGTGACCTACAAACAAGTAATTGATTGGATGAAGCGCCCCACCCCCGCCGCCCAGATGAGGAAGTTCCCAGCTTGGCAATGCAAGCCCCGATTCTATGAAGACTACGAACTAGCCTGCACTCTGCCCAACACATGCAAACTATCATCCCGAGTACTAGAACATGATAAGTATATGATCACATGCAGTGAATGCCCAAAGAGCTATCCTTGGATAAGAAACGAGTTTGGATTTGATTGAATTTTCGGTTTTTGATCAAGAGATTCTAAGTTACCATTGTTACAAGTATAGGATAGTAAGTTTCCAAAAACTATGCAAAACCTGAGAGTATTATTTGTGATGACTTGATTGTCTGAATTTTGTTATTTATTGATATCTAGTATTCAACTAGTGTTGACTGTGCAATAAGTTATTAGGGTAAATAAATAAAATTAAAATGCTTTATTAATTTTCTCCGCCATAACATAACTAAAGAAATATCCAAAACATTACTTACACAAATATTTATAGATAGTTCAGTACTTATAATTACAAAAATATTATATTAGGTAATAAAAATAAGAAGAATCACATTACCAAGTCCAGACACGTTCACTGTTCACTATCCTTCTTGCGTAATGAAGGGGTTCGGGATGGCTTCCATACCATCCATAGGACAGATCAGCACTACAGATGTGCCACGACAAACTACCAGGCCAAGTGGTCTTGTGTCTTCGAGAAGCTTGTATGGATCATCTGGATCTGGAACAAAATATCAAAGCTGTCACCATCCAAGTGATTCAGAGATCCTACAATATCTAGACCTAGAAGTTGGCAAGTGTCAAAATAATAGAAGAGCAGAAGATGTGTCACAGGGTAAAGTGCAGTATCTTCGAAGTCCTTGAAATTAAATAGAGCATTGCATTTTCAGGAGGTAATCCTGGCAATGTGTGTACCCATGTTTATCCATAAATGTAACCAATGAATCAACTAGTTATACAGAATATATAAGACACAGACTTCAATATATTGGATCTTTTAAATAGTGCCACCACTGAGTGCATTTGAACTAAGGCCTGATTAGATATTTTAGTGGATTGAGTAATAAAAAGGCGTCAAGTACAAACCTCTGAGGTATTCCGTGGTATTGTCCAACACTAGGTTTAGTAGCGGATCATAACCCTTCAAGATGCCGGCTGCCTCGCGCCCGCCCGCGAATTTCACGCGAATGCTCTTCTCCAGGTACTTGCTGAGGTCTAGAATAGACTCCTTCCTGCGTTTCTCCTTGCCATCCCCAGCTCCCTGCGGGCCCTGAAACAACGCGTAAACAATGTTTATTTTGACCTCGCTACAGTCGACAAAATGGCGTAAAAGTGGGTATAGCTTACCTTTGCCTTATCACCCCCTTCTTTTGATGCCATTGCACGTTTGCACAGCTTACACCAACCAGCAACCTTAGGAAATCAGTAATAATTTTGTTTAAAATGTTTTGTTTTAGCTTTAGCGGTATTATTTTTAGGTTAGTTTTCGATTTGACAGCCAGCATCACACTGAAAGCCACAGATAACATTTTGGTCGAGATGATTTTGTGTGAGGGCTTGAGGAATCGATGAGTGGGGAATCTATTTAGGAACGCAAGATTTAGCACCGCTACTCAACAACAGATGGTGCTAACAGTGAATAAGTTTACATTTTCAAGTTTTAGTTTACCCAGCTAATCGCATGGTAATAGCTATAACGAGGGCGCAGAATGCCGGTTTGTTTGAGGCTGGCGCGGCGTGTCTTGGCGCCCGCCTTCGACAAGCCAAAGTATTACGAACCATTATGTATGTTGAAAGTAGGGAACTCGTTCTATTTATGTATAACTCCCGGAATACAACTTGGCTAGGCCAAGTTACATTCCGGGAGTTACATCTCGCGTGATGTGATGCTGACTGTACCTAAATAAAACCAAACATCTCCAATATAGAACAGTTTAATAAATATTTCAAATCTGCTGCCAGGATATACAAAAAAAACTGATAAATGCGAATAAATACTGATTATAACATTTACATTTAGTCGGTTACACTTATAGCTACAGGGGGTATGAACCTCCACACGTGGTTGATTTCTCCCCCGCACGAGGGCACCATAGAGTTTGCCTCGCCGTCTTTCGTCATGGCGTCTTCGAGTATCGGTTCCGTGGTCGAGCATTGTATGTCGACTTTATACTCCCCGGGAGTGAGGAACACAACGGTGCACTCGTGTGATGCTTTCTCGGATTCTGGCAAGACGTCCAACATCACTCTGTAATGGATGGAATGGAGTTAATACGTCGACTTGAGATTAAAACGCCTCTAAAGGCTTTATGGCATTTTTAGCGTCGCTACTTTGAATTTGAAATAGACGTTTTAATTTTAAGTAACGATAAGTATGCTGATTATTGCAAATGGCCCATATATGGGATGGTCGGATGGATGGTTGGATGGGATTATTTTAATAAAACAAGAACCTTCATTAAACAAAATTAAAGTTAACAGTAAGAATTAAAAGCGCTTATAATTATTAACCGTTAATTAATTGATAAAGATACTAAGTTTTATCAAAATCATCCATTATCTTCTAAGGTCACCAGATTTCTCTGTTGAGGAATACTGGTAACATAATTGAAAGGAATCGTCAAGAGATAAAGAATTTGTACAGACAGAGTAATACAGAGCCACCAAGATATCTGTAGAACGGCCAAAGCGGAAACTACTGAGACGCCAGTTTGCTGTCAGTTGTAGTGGATGCTATTCAGTTGGACTAGATGGTAGCACCATCGCTCCATTCTACAGACAAGATGTTGGCACAATAGCCCATTCTGTCAAGTTGCCTGTTATATTAGATACACTATACCACAGATACTATTATATTATACTAATACAGATAGACCACCTAGAACAAAATATGACACCGGCGTAAACTGAGATGCTACGGAAGCCTCTTTAGTTCGAGGCCATTATCGCTAGGTGCAGCACCATCGAACAATTGCAAATACCACGAGATGGCGCTGAGATATATAGGATTTATTCTAAGTCTAACGCCACCTAGAAGTATGTTAACTGAAACCAGGGCGTTTAAAGTACAAATCTTACTCCTCACGCCATCTCTTTTTTACGAAGGGTTACTAATTCTAATCTGTATGGGATGAGCACCCTCTGACTATACTCACTTGTTGTTCCCCGCAGTAGCAAACGCGCTGCCTCTTTTATAGCAAGTCGCGCCGTTCCCAAAGTCCCTGTACAGCCGTACAGACAGCCGCAGCCGGCGCAGCGGGGACGGCAGCCGGTTAGACACGCGCACGGACACGGACACGCACGAGCCGCACGAGTACGTGTATTCAGACTGCGGCTTCACCAGTTGCGAGTCCACTGCCACTTCTGGAAGGGACGTTGTAGCTATTAAAAAGCAGGCCTCCAATTCTCGCGCTATCGAGCTCATCTCCACTCGAGATATTGGTTTCGATATCGCATATCTCCGTCGAAAACTATCTAGATTCATATGAATCTTTATTACGATCGAAAACGGGTCGAGATATCTCGATTGGTCGTAAGGCGGGTCGAGAAAATAACTTATTTTCGTTTTCGGTAGTAACTAATATTCGGTATCTCGGATCGATATTTCGTCGTCGACGCCGTAGTATTTGTCGCTCGGTGCACGCACACTGGCTAACTCATCGAAGCGAGACGAAATAATATTATTATCGCTGTGCATTCCGATTTCAATATGACATTCGATATTTACGAATCGAGTTTAGCATGCTTGCTCGCAAGTCGCGCGAGTGACCGTTTTAGAAACATCGAGAATGCGATGTAGAACCTATCAATACTACCAAAACCGCTATCAACGCCATCTAGCGGCAACGAACCCCAACTCTACAACTCGCCCAGATGGCGCCGCTCACCCCAGTCGAGCGGGCTCGCGCGCACTATATCGCACATCGCCTGCGACAGCGTCAAGCCGCGGACGCTCGCCCGGCCGCGCGCGAGCGACTGGGTCAGTTGCCAGCGCAGGTCCACTTGCGCCGCCACGTGGGAAGAGCACATCTGCTCGAGGGTCGTCGATGCGGAGGTGGAGGTTGACTTGGATTCGGTGCTTGAGTCTGGGGAACGGATTAGTCTATTACCATAGTTTAAAATTTTATAAGAGCTTGTTTAAACTGGAATGACGCGCCCCACTCCTTCATTTGTGATATGCTTGTGTGTTAATGCGGTAGTGGGGCGCATCATTTCAGATTGTACAAGCTCTACCAGGGTTCTTCTAGTAGGAAAGTAACTCGAAAGATCACTTCGTTGTTCGTCTGTCTTTCAATCCGTACAAAGTTATTTTACTAAATATTCTCTTTATTATTATATATTCTCTTTGGTCATCATGGCATTGATGTTTATGTCACCGTTAAAGTATGAAATCCGTCATCCTGTATAATACATCCATTGGCCTCGTTTTGTTATTGTATTTGTCGGCGGCCGATCGTAGAATTGGGCACATATGTGCCCAATTCTACGCTTGCTGCTCGTGTAGTGGGACTCCATCTCCGAGCAGGTCAGACCCTACCTAAATCGTGTGACACCACGCTCGCTATCTACATCGTGTGACACCACGCTCGCTATCTACATCGTGTGACACCACGCTCGCTGAACGAACCAGTTCCCAAAAATAATACTATGCATATAGTCAATAAAGCGTATATTGCAGTAGCAAATAGAATACAAAACATTACTTATCGAGACTACTTATGCTAAGACATAAAAATGTTGATACCGCGATGTAGGAAATGGCGACAGCGCCATCTAGTGGGAGATGCCCACAACTAGCAGTTGGTGAACGGTCAAACATACCGACCACCAAGGAAATAATCAATATTTCATTTATTCCGACCACCGTGACACAAACAGGCTAGTCCTAAAATATATCATGAACAAAGTAGTATATACATAACAAAATAAACATAACAAACCAATTGATGGTTGACAAAAAAAACTATCTTACTATACTAGAATGTATGCTTTTTTACACAATAAAATCATACAATCGAAACTAAAACTAACTATTTCTGTTAGGTACAGAACCCTTCGGTACATCAACTAAACATCTAACTTATTTTACATGATTTTACTCGGAAGATACTGGTAAAAAACACAATTTCGATACTGGTCGTTTAATAAGATGACCTTTACATTTCAAACTGACAACCCTTGTAAGTCCGTCCAGTCCCGGGTGTTTGTCTACTACCATGCCATACAACCATCTAGCTGGAGGAATATCATCTTCTACCACTAACACAACATCTCCCACAGTCGGTTCGGGGGTTTTGTTGGTCCACTTATACCGATGGTAGAACTGCGTCAGATATTCTCTTGCCCATCGACGCCAGAATTCTTGGACCATCCGTTGGGTGAGTTGCCACCTCCGGAGACTGTTCACATTTGAACTTTCATAGTTGACATCAGGTGCTACGACTAGAGGTTCTCCAATAAGGAAATGTCCTGGTGTCAATGGAGTTGGATCCTCTGGATTGTCACTTATTTTCGAAATCGGTCTTGAGTTGAGGCAAGCCTCGATTTGAGACAACACTGTAGTCATCTCTTCAAACGTGAGAGTTGAATTTCCTATGATCCGTTTAAGATGGTGCTTTGTGGACTTGATTCCCGCTTCCCACAATCCTCCAAAGTTTGGAGAATGAGGAGGGATGAAGTGCCATCTTGTGCCGTTGTTAGCCAGTTGTTCGGCAATCTCAACTGCTATGCTTGCTTTTTCTTCAACAAATAAGGACTTTAACTCGCGTGCAGCGCCCACAAAATTCGTCCCATTGTCACTCCATAAATCTGCACAGTGACCACGACGAGCGGTAAATCGCTTGAATGCAGCTATGAATCCTTGAGATGTCAAATCGCTGACAACTTCAAGGTGTATAGCGCGCGTCGCCATACACACAAATAAGCAGATGTAACCTTTGTAGGAGCGATTGCCTCGACCTTTTGAGACACGAACATTGATAGGTCCGGCATAATCCACGCCACTGTTGAAGAAAGGACGAGAAGCAGTAGCCCTTGCTGATGGTAGCTGTCCCATAAGCTGATGTCTGATGCGTGCAGCATGACGTATACATTGCACGCATTTTCGAACGAAGGTTTTGACTAATTGCTTAGCTCCTACGATCCAGTACTTCGAACGCAAGTAGTTGAGCATCAACTGTGGGCCTCCATGCAGCGTTTTCTCATGGGCATTAACTATCATCAAATCCGTGAAGTGCGACTTCATTGGAAGGATGATTGGATGCTTCATATCTTGGCTGAGTTGCGCATGCTGTAACCTGCCACCGATTCTCAAGATCCCGTCGTCATCAACGAATGGATTCAATGTGGTAAGTACACTTTCTTTACTAATCTCCTTTTTGTTTTTCAGGTCTTCGATTTCTTCACCGTATTGTTCTCCTTGACAAATCTTGATACATATTTTCAAACTCTCTTGTATTTCATGTCTTTCTATCCATGTATTAACTTTTTCCTTTCTGGAAAGCTTCGCGAATCTTTTGCAGAGAACAACAACACGGATCAATTTTCTTAGTGAAGAACACCTTGAGAAAATCTCTTTGGCTGCGTTTGATTCTTCTTCATTGTTACAGCGATTCACCAAACAAATCTTTTTAGTATTTTCTTCTAAGTGTGTTTCTGTTGACTTGATCTTTTTGTAATCAATATTTTCTTCTTTCAGCCATGTAGGACCTTGTTTCCACAAAGGCTCTTCTTCCAGATTCTTTGTTCCCCGTGATGCGCAATCGGCAGGATTATCCTTTGAGGACACATGTGACCACTGTTGTGGCTCTAATGCTGTTATTATTTCCGATACGCGGTTCGCAACGAAAGTTTTCCACCGATTGGGTCTGCTATTGAGCCATGCAAGAACCACTGACGAGTCAGTCCATGCGTGGATGTTTCTTTTCTCAAAACCCATGATTTCAGCTACTTCAACTAACAATCTAGTTAGAAGCACTGCCCCACAAAGCTCCAACCTTGGTATAGAGATTTGCTTGATAGGTGCCACTTTCGTCTTCGACGTGATCAACGTTACGAATATCTTCCCCCGACTATCTACGACGCGTAGATACACAACTGCAGCAAAAGCTTCATTTGACGCGTCAGAGAACCCGTGGAGCTCACGAAGTATATCGTCATCATTGGTGTTGATCCATCGCGGAACACTGAATTTGGTAAGTTGACTTAAATAGTTTCTGTAGCTTAGCCAATCTTTCAGCAATTGAGTTGGTAGTTCATCATCCCACTCAATTCTTGAAAGCCATAGCTTTTGTATGAATATTTTCGCCGTAATTATTACTGGTGCCAACCACCCTAGAGGGTCAAACAGGCATGCAATGTTGGATATTACTTTTCTTTTTGTTACAGGTACTGAAACAGGAGGCAGCTGCACTGCGTACTCGAACTCGTCGGATGTCCTATTCCAGGTAAGCCCCAAAATCTTCATGCATGCATCTGTTTTTATTTTTAAATTTCCTTCTTGTGGTTTGGGATCTTCGTTTATTTCCTGTAACAACTCTTCACTATTACTGCTCCATTTCTGCAGTTCAAAACCTCCACCTTTTAGTAATTCCGTCATTTGTTTATATATTTGTTTTCCTTCTTCCACAGATTTGCAGCCGGTCATCAGATCATCCATGTAGAATTCTTTTAAAACTCTTTCAGAAGCCAGAGGATAATCTTTGCCGTCGTCATATGCTACTTGGTGTAGACTGCGGACAGCAAGGTAAGGTGCGGAGGCAGTTCCAAACGTAACTCGTAACATCCTTAGATGTTGAATCTCATCTTCTGGTTTCTCGCGCCATAGGAGACGCAGGAAATCTGTTTGCTGCGCATTCACCTTCACCTGCCTGTACATTTTGACAATGTCGGATACTAGACATATAGGATAGCGTCGCCATCGCATGATGATATGCCGTAAATCATCTTGAAGGGTTGGTCCTACTAGAAGATCATCGTTTAGAGAGACACCATTGGTTCCAGAAGACGATGCATTGAAGACAACGCGAAGTTTGGTGGTATCTTTATCCTCTCGAACTACCGCATGATGAGGTAGGTATACCGCATCTGGATTGTCTCTTTGGCTCTCAGGTACAATTTCTACATGATCGAGTTCTAGATATTCTGATATCACATCAGAATACTGTGCTTTGAGCATAGGATTCTTTTCTAACCTTTTTTCTTGCTGCTGTAGTCTCTTGGCAGCAATCATTCTGGAGTCTCCGTATTTAGAACCTGGATCCTCATCGCGGAACGGTAAATTTACTACATACCGCCCCGACTCATCTCTCTTCGTAGTTGCTGCGAATATTTGTTCGCACTTCTGTTCTTCCTCTGTAAACTGTGTCTGAGAATCTACAACTTTAACGTCAGTTTCCATTTCCCAAAATTTCTTCAAAAGATCATTTTCAGGGTTTGACTGGACATAATTACAGAGTAGTATGTCAGATGCCAAGTCTTGGACCACTGTAGGACCAGACAGAATCCAACCCAGTTTGGTTTTTTGCGCGACTGGTGTACCGGGTGGACCCTTGATAATTCCATCTAACAAGATTTGACCATAAATGTCAGCTCCGAGGAGCACATCAATTTTATTTGGTGTACCAAATGACGGATCTGCTAACTCTATACCTGTCAACTCGGACCAGAGCTCGATTACAATTTTCCTTTCAGGAAGAACTGAAGTGAGCTTGTTTAACACAATAGCTTGAATGCACAAACTAACATTGGGATCATGAAGTGCCTGAATGTGGAGAGAAACCCTCGACTTCGAGGCTATAGAAGCATTTTGGTCACTTCCTAATCCCATAATGGAGCTTTTGTGTGGTATTTTCTTTAGACCGAGTAATTGATAACAATTAAAAAAAAATAGCAGCTGGTTTTATTATCTCATACGAAAATAGATGGGAAACGATGGGACCCGTATTTTTTATTTTAGTGTTTATTCTTATTTTTAAGTTATAATTCAAGATTTTTAGAGTTACTCATTCTAAAAGGGCGTAAGTACAATTTCGGGATTATAAAACGTTGAACTTTTGCCCGTCATTGCATCAATAAAAATTAAAAAGTCATTATTCTGTCATAATATCACCCCCTGTTCCGAGTCACGCCAAAATCGATTACAGTCCGAGTCAGTTTTGAGCTGTTGGCGATACAAAACGATGGCATCTTAGACGCTGTATTCGATTATGGTGCTGACGGCGATGTCGCGGAACGCACTGTCAATATGTGTAAATACTCTTTTGTTGTTGTGCAACTTCGTGACAAGTTGACAACCAGCAATGACAAAATTTAGATGACAGATGATGACTGACAGTTGCTTTTTTATTTATATCTAGCCTGTGGAACACATGCCATAAATCCTGAAATTGATAATTTGGACAACATTTCAGTTTTTTTTATTTAACTCTTAAATTACTGATCTAAACATTCTGAAAAAAATATCTAAGAGCTCAGAACACTTAAATCTCGAAATGGTTTTCTAATTTTAGTACCTTATCAAAATGAAAGGTTATCAATTGGACAGCGGATTCCGTGATGAAAGAAGCCTGTGATCCTTGATCAACGAGACATCTGAGTGTTACCAGCGTACCCGACTTTGAATTAGCATTAACTAATGCTGTGGCTAGTAACACTTGGTGATTCATATTTGCTAAACACGCTGTAACATTGCTAGTAGTTTCTACTTGCGATGTTAATGATGATGTTGCTTGGGCAACACCCTGTTCACCTGAGCTGTTGGGCTCAGTTGAATTAGTAGTATTTTTGGGATGCAGGAGGGAATGATGTTTTTTTCTACATATTCTGCAACGAGAATTGAGGCGACAAGAGAAGACTGAGTGGCCTGTTCCTAAACAATTGAAACATAACCCGTTGGACTGTACGAATTTACGACGAGTGTCAGTATCTGTTTTTGCAAAATTTTTACAATTGCTCAATTTATGATCTTCCGTACAGTAACAACATGACATGGTTGCTACAACATGAACTTTCGGATTGGCGCATGGAGTGCTATTGACCTGATTAGGTTTCTGTGATACATTGTTTTTAAACAATTTAGGATCTATGAATTCGAGAGCACGTGATCTAACTTCTAAAAAGTCCTTGAACTCATTGAGAGTGGGCAAAACGTTTGCGCTTTCACTGACTTTTAGCTCCCACTGTTTTCGAGACTCATTGTCTAACTTAAGACTAATTATATAAATAACAATGACATCCCATGTACTAACATCTATACCTAAATTATTTAATGCAGCAAGACATTCATTTGTGTTATCTAATAATTCTCTTAGTGCGCTCGCAGACTCAGTTGTGACATTTTTTTGGCTCATAAATTTTCTTAATATGCAGTTTGAGAGATATCTTTTATTGTCATATCTGTCTTCCAGTTGCTTCCAGCATAATTTGTAATTATCGTGAGTTATTGGTATGTGACGAAGAAGTTGTTCGGCTTCTCCCGTCAAGTGGCTTTTGAGGTAATGAAGTTTTTGTACCTCATCTAGCGCCTGGTTTTCGTGTACCAATGATGTAAATAAATCCCGGAAGCTCGTCCACTCTGCATACTTGCCCGAGAACGCCGGTATTGTGATCTTCGGAAGTTTTATACTGCACTCCTTGGTTGTGGTCGTTTGAGGACAAGGTTTGCTTACTTCTTTCGCCTTAAACTTGTCGAGAGCATCTTGTAGTTCACATTTGTACTGAATAAAGAGCTCTTCGCAATCGTCGTACAGATCCTTTGTGCTATATGTACTAGCCTGCAACTCTGCCTCATCGGAATCATGTACTATCTGCGTATGCGTTAACGAAAACTGAGACCACAATTCAAGCAATGCTTCCAATTTAGTGTTGAGGTACGCTGTTGAAGCAAGTCGATCTTTCGGAGACTTCTTAAAGTTTATTCTGGCTTTGTTTATTCTTCTATATAAATCTTCTTGTACCTTGATATTTGCTTCCATCTTGCTTTATTTACAAGTTAATTTAACCAAAATATGTCTTTGAGCTGCACTCTTAACAAAAATACTAAGTTGCTGTTCCTATAGAAATGTCTCCACAAAAATATAAGTTGCAATTTCAGATAAAGTTTTAGAAAAAATACAAGTCCAAAATTTCTCAAAATTTTCTAAGTGTTTGAAACAGTTCAAATTCTATAGAAAATCGGGCATAGGTTCCCCGTAGTATCACTTTTAACGAAATTATTCTAAGTCCTGAACTAAACTTTAAAATTTTACAAGTCCATGCATTATCTCTAAAATTTTACAAGTCTCAAATTCCTTGAAATCGCACTAAGTTAATATAGGTATTCAAATGTACTCACAGTTGCACTTCACTCACTCACACACGAATTTCCGTTGATTTTGCGTCACGTTGAAGTTCCTCTTCAGCATCCAGGATCCGATGAGCACCAGCAAGGCAGCAGCAGCAGCACAGCAGCAGCAGCAGCAGCAGCAGCAGCAGCAGCAGCAGCAGCAGCTCAGCACCCTCAGCGACAATCGGTCACTGCGTCGGCACTCCGTGGATACTTAGTCGACACAATCCTTAGCCACAGTATAATACGGCAACGAAGGACCATGAACGAACCAGTTCCCAAAAATAATACTATGCATATAGTCAATAAAGCGTATATTGCAGTAGCAAATAGAATACAAAACATTACTTATCGAGACTACTTATGCTAAGACATAAAAATGTTGATACCGCGATGTAGGAAATGGCGACAGCGCCATCTAGTGGGAGATGCCCACAACTAGCAGTTGGTGAACGGTCAAACACTCGCTATCGTGACACCACGCTCGCTATCTACATCGTGTGACACCACGCTCGCTATCCACATCGTGTGATACCACGCTCGCTATCGTGACACCACGCTCGCTATCTACATCGTGTGACACCACGCTCGCTATCTACATCGTGTGACACCACGCTCGCTATCTACATCGTGTGACACCACGCTCGCTATCTACATCGTGTGACACCACGCTCGCTATCTACATCGTGTGACACCACGCTCGCTATCTACATCGTGTGACACCACGCTCGCTATCTACATCGTGTGACACCACGCTCGCTATCTACATCGTGTGACACCACGCTCGCTATCTACATCGTGTGACACCACGCTCGCTATCTACATCGTGTGAGCCCACGCCCACTGACCGTCCTCCCCGGGCGGCGCGCCCACGAACGGGCAGCGCTCCACCGGCACGGGCACGCGGCACGACTCGCGGCTCTCGATGAGCAGGTGCTTGCTGCTCGTGTAGTGGAACTCCATCTCCGAGCAGGTCAGGTTGCTCACGTCCAGCACGAGGTACAGTTGGCTCGGCCTGCAACCGCGAGGGAAGAAACAATCAAACAATTAATTAATCGATTAATCAATCAAACAATCATACAATACAGGGTGTAACAGGAAGGGGTGTTCAAGCCGAAAGAGGGTTGTTAGGGACATCATTCTGAACAACTTTCACTATGGGACCGACTTGATCAGAGCAACTTTATTTTTATTACCTCAGTACATTTCGGTGATTCTTATCTGTGTGGTGGAGTGAAAAATAAAGTTGCTCTGATCAAGTCGGTCCCAATCTATACTGCTGTGGTTTTGAAACAACTCGCTATAGCCCGGTTTCCTGGGCATTGATTAATAAATTGGTTAAATCTGCCTCAGCCAATCACGTAAAGTAAAGTAAAAAGTAAAAATCATTTATTCGCCTTTGAGGTTAATTTAATACACACAAGTTAATAAATAAGGAAATAACCGGCCAAGTGCGAGTCGGACTCGCGCACGAAGGGTTCCGTAACATTATCTAGAAAAAACCGCAAAAAAAAAAAATGTATGCGAGCCCCTAAATATTAATTTAATTTTAATTTAATTATTTATTTTTTGTAAATAATGTACTCAATATATTGTGAACATTTTAAGCGTCTACCTGCTACCATTATCAATATCGAGCAAAAATGAGCAAAAAAAAATATTTGTATGGGAGCCCCCCTTATTATTAAATTGCTTTTGATTTTTAGTATTTGTTGTTATAGCGGCAACAGAAATACATAATCTTTGAAAATTTCAACTGTCTAGCTATCACGGTTCATGAGATACAGCCTGATGACAGACAGACGGACAGACGGACGGACGGACGGACGGACGGACAGCGAAGTCTCAGTAATAATTTAACCTCAGATTAACCTTTCTTGTCGTGCAGAGCAGAAACTTCAGGAATATTATACTCTGTATTCACATATTTATACAATTGTACGTGTCAGTTTGCATTGCAGAAATAAAAAGTTAAATAATATTAGATTTTCCTTGATGACTAAACAGGCTTAGGACTGTCATTCTAGTCTCTTGACTACTTGTCACTACTATTAAAGTATAATAATAATGTAATGTAATGAATGGCTCCCGCCCGCCCCGCCATCGGTCGGTCGGTCGGTCATGTCCTAATAGAACGAATGTCCGATTAGCGACTAGCGTAGGGAAACGTTTCTTTTCGTTCATTGCACGGTAACGTTTCCTAATCGTTCTTCGTACATGACCGACACAAGACTATTATAGAACGTAGTGCTATTGATCGTTTATGAATAATGTTTTTCATGATCAACCCAATAACAAGCCAATAAACCTCTCATAAGTTTTTATGAATAAGACTGTTAGTGTCTAGAGATTAATAACGGATCCCAAATAGGCAGAGCCTGTCCTATGGTACCCATGTGGTTACAGATAGGACATGACAATTTGACAAACCAAACAAAAAAAGTCGGTAGATATACCTAGAAGGCGGGTTTAAAGTTAAGATTTAAAAATAAACGTGTCACTAATATTCAAAATAGCGGCACGTGATTGGCCGAAACTAATTTAACCAACCTGATAACGCGCCCAGGAAACCGGGCGTACGATTTACTTCACGAATGACAATCATACTTGGACTTGTCAAAGGCCTTTGATTTGGTTGACTATGACACACTGTGGAAAAAACTGCATAGTGAAACTAACTTGAGTCCTGAAATTGCTTCATTATTCAAATATTGGTATGGTCATCAGAGAAACAGTGTCAAATGGGCTGGATCACAGTCTGATGTGTACAAGTTGGAGTGTGGGGTGAGACAGGGTGGCTTGACGTCTCCTAAACTCTTCAACTTGTATATGAATCAGCTGATCGAGGAGCTCAGCAGCACTAGGGTGGGCTGTCATATAGACGGGAAATGTATTAATAATATAAGTTATGCTGACGACATGGTGCTGCTGAGTCCCTCGATCGGGGCATTGCGTAAGTTGTTGCATATTTGTGAATCGTATGCTGACGCTCATGGGCTCAGATATAATGTGAAAAAAAGTGAATTTATGTTATTCAAGTCGGGCACAAAAACATACTTGAATGTACCGCCAGTCACATTATATGGTACTCCCTTGAATAAAGTAGATAAGTTTAAATATCTGGGCCACTGGGTCTCTGAGGATCTTAAAGATAACCTCGACGTGGAGAGGGAACGCAGAGCGCTGGCTGTTCGTTGCAACATGTTGGCCCGCAGGTTTGCACATTGCAGTGGAGAAGCTAAGCGGACGCTCTTCGGAGCATACTGCCAGTCCTTCTATACCTGCAGCCTGTGGGTCAACTACACGCAGAGGATATACAGTGCTCTGCGGGTCCAGTACAATAACGCGTACAGGGTGGTGATGGGGCTGCCGCGGCACTGCAGCGCCTCGGGCATGTTTGCGGAGGCAAGGATTGACGGATTCCACGCAATCATTAGAAAACGCTGTGCCTCGTTAAAGGCCCGCATCTGTGGTAGTCCCAACTCCATTCTGTGCACGTTTGCTGACAGGTGGGATTCACCGCTGCTGGGGCACTGGGAACGTCTGCACACCTGTCTGTCCTAGCAGTGTGGAATCCTATTCCTTATTCTTATTTTTCCTTAATTCTAATTTGAATATAATTTAATTTAATTTATTAATTTGTGTATGAATTGTGTTTAATTTAATTGTTATTTTAATTTTTATTTTGTAATGTATGGGTATATAACCTGAAATAAACAAATTGAATTGAATTGAATACTCACACCTCGGCCGGCAGCACGTCCCAGTGCGTAATAGACAGACTAGGCAGAAGTTCCAGATTGATCTGCACGGTCGCCTGGCGGCAGTGCGTGTCTACGCCCTTGCCGCCCGAGTAGCGGATGATGACCTGCGGATCATACGAGTTGCAGTCACCATTACGTATGTTGCCATAGTTCAAGTTCAAGTTCAATTTTTTTTATTGACCATAAAATCATATAGATTACTTAGTCAACGTCAATATAATATTAATATTTTTGTACACTACCGCCCGTTCGGAAGTTGTGGGCTTAGGGATGGAGCAAAGAAGTGCAAGAAACTCCTCCGTACCTCTTTTTAAAATGTCAGAGCCTTAAAAATACAATGTTATGTATTTCTACTTAAGTCTAAGGAAATACACCGATGAGAGACGTACTAACTCAGTCCATCGCCCCTCTTTGGATTTCTGTGCGCTGAGATGGTAAAGACCATGCAGTTTTGTCATCTAAATATTATTTTACACTGTAATAAGACCTCTTCAATAAACCGTGTTTCTGGGAGGTCCGTTGCTTCATTAGGTATTTTATTATAAAAACTAACACACACTCCCATACAAGAGTGAGCTAGATAGTAGATAGAGCATAGAGTCTAAACTACGGCCAGGGGGTTCACCATCGGCAGCTTGTTTCCGTCCACTGCTGGGTATAAGCCTCCTCCTTACTGTCCCAACTTATCTGTGCCAATCGAATCCAGACGATATTGGTAATGTCATAGAATAGACCCATCTGGCTGCCGGGCCCACGGATTTATATACTTCGTAAACTGGATAGCGTACTCAAATTTACAACGAATACAAACTTACACTCTAAACCATCGAAATAAAGTTTATATTTCTCCGTCAAACGTGAAAGTAGAAAAGCGAGCCGAGTGAGATAGTTTGAAAGTAGTAGTGCGTCCTTGTCTACCGAGTTGCCAGAACGAAATAAAATCTTATTTGGTAGTCTATTTATTTGGCAGACGGCTGTATTATATCTTAAATATAGTGACACTAAGTTTTTTTTGTTTAATTAGAATATTAACGAATAATTTGTATCAAGGATTTAATTACCTATCTCACAGTTATAAAACGAAATACAAGTTGTTTGAATAAAAATGTAGTAGCTTTTCGTCATCGTTTCACCACATTGTTCGTGAATCAATTCAAAATGGCAACCGATGGGCAATCGCTTGAAATAATTAGCAGTACAGTTTTTATGTTTTGAGCGTTTTGAGTGTCTTTTTGACTAAAAATGGTGTATTTTTGTTGCGTTAACGGATGTAAAACAGAATGGTATTCCGGGTGCGGCTTATCTTTTCACAGGTGAGTCAATTTCATTTTTCGGAATAATGCTAGAGTAGGGTGTCCATTATGCATGGATGTACCTACCCAGTATTTACTTAGAGGTGGGGCAAAAGTAAGGAAACGCAATAAATAATAGGAATCTAGATACAATTTATTGGATGACCTTATTTCAATGATAATGCGACGGGTTTTTGGTTATTTTTTATTCAAATAGTTTGTTTTTTTTATTCGTGGTTTTCTCATTTATAATATTAACTGTTTGTTATATGTAGAATTTCGTTGTAATATGCATAAATTCTTTCAGGATTCCTTCAAACGAATCAATGGCTGAGAGGTGGAAAGAAAATAGAAGTTATTAAATTTATTGTAAATAAATATCTGAATATGAGACTAAAAACGTATGCAAAAGAGGAGACTCTTAAAATTATGGGCAATCGAATTGCAATGCGCCAAAGATTGCACAAAACGATTTTATTTAGTAACGTATAGTTAAATTAATACATACGTCGAATTGCTTGGGCCGATAGAATTTGTGTTTTTTTTTTAAATAAATACTGTAATTATTACCTTCTCGTTTTATTTTCTACATTCCTACTTACTGAGGTACCATAAATAAGGTTAGTTCTAAAATGTTTTGTATTACATAACTACTCTCTAAATAAAATTACAATATAGTTAGTTACAGTACATACACACACAACACGAGGCTTGGCGAAGAGGCGCTCTCAATTATTTTCTACTCTTTTATGTGACACTGTACCGTACTTCTGTTAAAGTTCTTTACTCGCTTGTATCTTATGTATGGATAAATCAATCAATATGTAATACAGAATCGACAAAATTATATTAGATTCAAGATTTTATTTCCTTATTTATGTTATTATAGATACAGGTATTTTTTTATTACCAGCAATATTTTGGGGATTGATAGTACCCATAATTATGGACAACATTCCCCTAGAAACATTTCGTCCCTCAGTACATTGACCCTCTCAGCTGTTTTCAAGTTACCAGGAAGGAAATCCAATTTTTTTTTTCATTTACGACCCTATGTTGCTTGGGAAAGTTGTTCATAATTATGAAAAACTTTCCCCAAGAATGGGTACTATCAATCCCCAAAATATTGACGGTGATAAAAGAAATACCTTGTATACATAAGTAAGTACTTAGGTACTTATAAATAACACGTAATTTTTGCTACCTCACTACGTTGGATGGACCACTGTGGGTGAAGGATTTTATCATGGACACCCTATTCGGAAGAGATGCACTACTACTTTGTAGCCTCTCACTCTGCTCGTTTTTTTATTCATAGTGCACAGTCCAGTTCTAGTAGAGGTTCATGGCCGGGCCACGCTTCTTTTTCCTTCTTTCGGCCACCATTCGGCCAGTGGGATTACCACAACCTTTTTAGTGATTCAGATTAGGTACCTCGATGATACGAAAAGTTACCATAACCGTTTTAAAAAGAAGTCTTGGTATAGCCAAACCGGCTTAAGACGTGCGTGTGGGTAACTCCACAGAACAAAAAATACAATATTAAGAGCGACTTGCACCAGACTTTTGACAGCCACTAAATGGGGTTAAAGTGCAGTATAAATACAACGCAGCTATGTCGAGTGGGAACCTGGCTGACAGGCAAAGAGCTTTGGCGTAGTTTGACAACGTAACTTGGCCGTGTTATACTAAGCGAATGTCAAAAGTTTGGGGCAAGTGGCCCTAAGTCAAAGGTCTTGCTAGTAATTTCAAGTCGATTAAAAGCATCAAGCAAGCAAAGCTTCTTATATTACAACTGAACTACTCGGAATATCATGCTGTCAGTTAGGTACTTGCCAGGCGGAACAGGCGTTACTAAGACTGGTTCCACAGCTGCCCGTATACGGGCGGCCCATACAGGTCTCCCGGACAACTGTGAAACTAGCCTGAGGCTTCAGGCTACAATAAGTATTGATTGGCATTCGTACCTGCGTCTCAATCAGACGGCCGCGTGATGGCGGCATCACTGATATGGGAGCCGACCAGCTAGTACCGTGAGAGTTCGTTGACCTGTGGATAGATGGAACAGAAGATTACACAAAAGTAAAGTAAAAATTATTTTTCACTTCTCATGCTCGTAAAGTTCGTCTTTATGTCGGGTATAGCCAGCATAAAATCAAATTTTCTAGAGCATAAAGTAAAATCTTCGTCTAAATCTCAGACTCTGACAAAGGTCGTCAGGTAAACAGCCACATACACCTATGCTAAGTGCCACTGCCGGCGGCCAGAGCCGGCTGCGGAGGCACGTCCAAAAAAAAAGTTTAATGACGGGAAGTCCTTATTTTTTCTCGGCAATTTCAATTTGCAATTATTTCATAATATTTACTTTTTTTGCAATATTTCTGTTTAATTTCCTCACAATCGAAGTGAAAAGCAGAGTGTATAACTCGTACATAAAACCCATTTTACCCGAGACGTATATATCCACCCGAGCCGCAGCCGAGGTGCGTTTTATGCCCTTGTTGTACAATCTACTATATTTCACAAATGGATTTAACACAATACAAATTGGTTCCCTGTCTCCCTAACTAGTGAAATACTGTATCTAGAGAGACAGTTCTTCCCTATTAAGTGTTCGGTATAACATTTATGTAGACAGACAGAGATATCTATATAACTATAACCACTAGCGGCCCTGTGGGCAGTCAGTAGACCTCGCGAACAGGGGGGGGGGACTGTGAACCAATTTACAGGGATTTTAATTATTTCTTGGATTTTCAGAAAACCAGTGGCCGAAAGGTAATATTGTAGTATATTTTTAGAACCGGCTCATTTGATACCCCACACGATAGGTATCAGAAAAAAACTATTTGAAATCGGGAAAGTCGTGAAAAGCTCTCGTCAAAAAAAAAACTTTAATTCGAGGAACACGTGTGCCAAGTTTTGTGAGGATCGCTTGAAAACTGTGGCGCCTAGAGCGGAACGTACGTTTTCATCAAACTCCTTACCTGAAGCTGCCAGTCGACTGTCGGTTATGAACCCCGCTGCTCAAGCTCGTCTGTCCATGCTCGTGCGCATTGTCGCCGTGCGGCGCGGGGCTGCCCACGCGCGACGGGTAGTTCGAGTTGAGGCTGTTGGGGAACAGGTGCTCCCCCCCCGCCCCGCCCCCGCCCAGGTCCAGGAAGTCCGCCTCGCCGTGCAGCTGAAGGGTGAGGGCGGCGGAGTGGGAGGGGGCGAGCGGGAGAATTGCTTGGATGGCGGGGGCGGACCACTGGAAGATCTTGGCTTGCAGCTGGCTGTCGGTGTTTGACTGGAAATTAATAATGTCCTCTCAACAACTTTTATCAGGCCATCGTTATTTGATGGTTTCCGTCACGTTTTTTCCTAACGGGGTGGCAGAAGGACAGTTGTGCCCGCTTTTATCCAGTTATTCAATACTTGAAATGAAATGCTATTGGCTGGTGGCATTTGTTACCGACTCTTTGCCACACTGATTTCGTAATTGAGTGGCTGGCACACAACCGGGGCGGTACATTTGAGTGGCTGGCACACAACCGGGGCGGTACATTTGAGTGGCTGGCACACAACCGGGGCGGTACATTTGAGTGGCTGGCACACAACCGGGGCGGTACATTTGAGTGGCTGGCACACAACCGAGGCGGTACATTTGTACTTTTGTGCCGAAGCCTACAAACTTCATGTAACAGAGTACTGGATATGTCCACTTCACATAACATAACATAGCGTCACGCCTTTTCCCATACGGGGTGGCAGAGGCACAGCTGTTTACATCAGTGGCTCAAGCAGGAATTATTACCAGAGTGAAAAAGTGTTCGAGTTCAAATGAAATGAACCTTATGACATTGCACATAAGATTCAATGACATTTCAATTCGAATACTTTTTCGATGCGTAATTTCTCCCGCTACCTGCACGGTTTTGTACTTTCAGGAAGCACTGGAGTTCGAAAGACGACACGAACTCATCAATTTTTTTTAATAATAACCGGCCAAGTCCGAGTCGGACTCGCGCACGAAGGGTTCCGTCCGTGCCATTATCTATAAAAAAAATCGAAAAAAAAAATCATGTTGTATGGGAGCCCCACCTAAATATTAATTAATTTTAATTTAATTATTTATTTTTTAAGTAAATAATATACTCAATATATTGTGAACATTTTAAACGTCTACCTGCTATCATTATCAATATCGAGCAAAAATGAGCAAAAAAATCACGTTTGTTGTATGGGAGCCCCCCTTAATATTATTTCTTTTGTTTTTGTAGCGGCAACAGAAATACATCATTTGTGAAAATTTCAACTGTCTAGCTACCACGGTTTATGAGATGTCAGATGTCTGGTGACAGACGGACGGACGGACGGACGGACAGCGAAGTCTCAGTAATAGGGTCCCGTTTGGCACCCTTCGGGTACGGAACCTTAAAGACTGTGTGTTTGAAAATGGAATCAGTGACCACCGCACAAGTGCTATCGAAGTGTTGTCAATATAATGCCTTAGTTTGGCGGTTTTACTCTTCCCAAATCGCCCCCAATAATACACCCAAAACTAAAGACACTACACGCTCACCTGAACAGCCAAGTCCAAAAACTCAACCGGCACATTGCTCGTATTAGTGATCCTCAAAGTGCATTCCGTGCTCTCTCCATTATACAGCGAGATGTTCGTAACACCCGCGTTCTCCGTCGGTAGATTGTTCCCAGACGGCGCCACCGTCACCTCCACAACTATCACCGGCAGGGTCGGTATGACCTCGATGGTGTACGCAGCGGGGAATTTGTTCGGCGTCGGCATGGTTTTGAGCCTGCAGTTGGATTTTACTCCCAATGTATGGGTGGAGTAGCCCAGGATTTGTAATTCGCCGATCTCTTTGGGCGTTCCGTGGAGGTTGACTGTGGTGGGGGTTTCGGGGGGCAAAGTGATGGTTTCGGGTATGGTTTCGAAGACGACTCCAGAGGTTAGGAGGCGCATGTTTTTCACTTTCAGTTCGAAGGGTAGAGGGTTTGTGAGCTTCAGTTGGACCTCGCATATGTCGTCTTCGACCCACAGGAAATCTGGAACAGACAGTATTCGATTAGTGGCCACTCGGAGGTTTTGCTTTAGGTCCGTTTATAGGAATATCCAGGTCTCCTACTCCAGCTGGTGTAGGAGTTGGGATGGAATGAATTAGAATGACAGGCGCAGGGGAAATTAACAGCCCGACTCAAGCGGGCCATGTTGTATGGTCTAACCCGTAGTTTACGAGATTATCCCACACACTCGAAGTAGTTGTTGAAGTTATGAGTTAAACCAGAATTATTGCTGGATTACTATTTATTGATGTTACTAGGTATAAGGTTGTATAAAGACTCAGCTAAGCTATAGTTAAATATCATACAAGTAAGTTCGCATGACGCGTGACTTGAAACTAGGTTGCTGATCAAAATATTGTGCGGCGTGACCGTACATGCTCCCAAACCGGGATAAAATCTAAGAAAGAATAAGCTAATGTTGACGCAGAGTTAAACATAAAGTTAAAATAATAAAACTTAAGACTAACGCAGAGTCAAAAAATATGAATCTTAAATATAGGTATCATCTTCAAAGTTAAACGCAATGTTGGGGCGCGTTTCCCTGCTGCGATGAATGCTTCGCTGGCATCGTTGTCGCTCGAAGCTCGATGTCTGCTTGTCTCTCTCGTTGGCGGTGATGACGCATCGTAGGTGTTGCTGCCCGCTTCCATTTGAGATAGGCATATAAGGCGATGCCGAGTATGGCTCCTGCCAGCGCCAGATACGCGAGAACGTACTGATGGATGTCGTGGTTTGTTATAGTGTCACAACATAATTGAAACAAAAAGTAAACTTTAGAAAAAACCGACTTCCACAAACCCTATTTGATTAGATCGAGTTTAATACAAACTGTAACCCCTTATCCCCCCCCCCTTGGGGAATTAATTTTGTCAAATCCCATATTAGTGCTACCCCACGCTACTAAGGAACCCCTGTACAAAGTTTCACGGCTCTAGGTCCACCGGTTTAGGCTATACGTTGCCTGCCCGTCAGCCATGCATTGTATTTGTACCTAGTATTGAGCAGATCTGGTGGCCATATGTGGTCTTCATCAGCAGTTCCGCATCACAATATTATGCTTACCATGTGCATTTGCACGAGTTATTATGAAAAACACAAAAATCACTATAGGTCTGCCTATAATATTTGAAGAGTTCCCTCGATTTCTCCAGGATCCCATCATCAGATCCTGACCTGGTGTCAATGGGACCAATGGGAAGGTAAACCCTTTCAAACAAAAAAATAATTTTCCAAATCGGTCCATCCGTTTAGGCGCTATCGGGGTGTAGACATAAAAAAAAAAAAAAAAATCGCGTGTAGCACCGTACACGTGTTAGAAGTAAAACTTCTGTAGCTAGATCATTAAGTGGTACCTATACTATACACCTATACCTACCTATACTAAAAGAGATTTAACTTTCCAATTTTGAGATCCAATCTCTGCTTCAAGTTACTTTTATGTTTCAGACGTCCGATTATTTGAAATTATTTTATACTTGTACTTACTTTTAATACGTCATGTCATTTATTTCCCACCATTCCTTATCTACAATTTGTCGCGCTCGTGGTGATATACTTAACTCATTCAATAGTGTCACTACTATTTGCATTTCGCTCAGATTATATACCATCTGACGACGTCACGTCTTAAAACCGTCTCGCTCAAATGTATGCATTGCTTTGCTTGTCTCTGTGCCCAGTCCCTTTATTTAATTGATCGAGTACGTATTTTCAACTATTCCAAGTTAATGTGTACCTGCGGGGCTACCATAAGGCTTGCCACTCACCTCAGTCGCGCAGATAAATGACAAAGAAGATGGCTAAATCAATATATGGACGACTGCCCCAGACATGTACAAAGACTTCTCAACAGCCAATAGCATTTAAATATTCATTCATAAATTTAATTTACTGCGTCTGTATTTAGTTTGTAGAACTTGAAGAAAAAATAATTAAATATAGGTAAATAAGAGTTGTTACTCAATACTCCGTGATTCCAATATGATTCCGTGACCTTTGCCGTCGCTAGAAATAAGCACCATTTTGCAATAACATGCAACATAACGCCATCTAGCCACTCCTCTGGAAACCTCCTGTTTTCAACAGTTTTGCTAGTTGGCAATTATGTTGCATGTTATTTTTAACGATGGCAAAAGTCACTAATCAATGGCGGAATCATAGAGTATGAAGTGACAACTCTTAATTATTTAATCATTTCCTTCAAGTTCTACAAACTAACTAAAGACGCAGTAATTTATGAGAGAATATTTAAATGCTATTAATTGGCTGTTGAGAAGTCTTTGTACATGTCTGGGGCAGTCATTTTGCCAAATTGCCAACTCCTTTCGCGTCTCAATGATGTTTCTCCATAAAATAGCGCGCATTCATTATGATATGACATTAAATTGTGACAAAATGCGTGGCTGGGGTGACTGGCGTGCCTTATGCTACCCCCGCTAACCTATACATACCTACTTTGCTAGGATTTTTTAGGGTTACTTCATCGCGAAGCGATGACGTAACTCTTATTTAATTTTATTCTTGACATTTCCTTAGTCCGCCATACGACATACCTCGATTTTGATATTTTACTTCAACATTATTGACTGGCATGAAGCATTAACTTTAAAATTACAAAAGCTTATTAAAATCAAAATCGTATAATTTCAACAGTTATAACAACAATTCAACTTTAAAATATGTATTACAAAAATTACATACAAACAAATAAGCGAAACAATAAGCCATTAAACTTATGGCTCTGTAAGCTGTAGACCTCGCTTTGGCCGTTTACTACAGATAAACATTAAATAGGTAGGTATAACACGTACTTAGTAGCTAAACTGCTAATTTGTGACTTGAACTGCACTATATAATAAAAAGTGGCTTTAGAACAGTTCTAGGTAACCTACTTATTGTTTTCAAGAAGTCTTAATGCAGCCATCCATCACATCGGAATTTGCTTGAAAACTAAATATCACATTTGGATGATTCTAAGTGACTTTATGCGATTACTAGCTGCCTGTTGCGCGACTACGCAGCGCGTTTTAGGTACCTATTCCATAGTTACCGGCCACAAAACGATTCGTTCATCATTTTAGAAATCCATATCGACCCGTGTGACATTGATGAAACTCTTTTCTTACAAACTGTATGGATCGCATCGCACAACTGTCAAACATAAGTTCCGGTTCCAACAAAGAGGTTGAACGAAGTAGTTTTTGGTCACGTCACTGGTTTTGGCCTTTACCGGAAATCAAGAACTCGTGGAAGAATGCTTAAAATAATTTTTATTTGTTAACGTTTCATCAGGTTTTTCTCTCACTAATTAACATTCTTTATTGTACGAATGTATTATTATCTTATCTGATTAGTTAAAAACCGTATTGAAAATAGTTGCGGTTTTAAAAGTCTTCAGCCGACCCTGACGTCACCGATTCCAATTTCCGTTACATTTCTTAGCCACTCGTGATAGCACCCGGCTAGTAGTAATTGAAAAGCAAATATATGAATAACCCACAGTTGAGAGGTTAAATAAATTTTACCCCCGTGCCCCAAGAAGTTTTACTTCAAAAAAACATACGGACGAATTGTAAACCTCCTCC
>OY735268.1:7295776-7322885 GCA_963457715.1 Argyresthia albistria | reverse complement strand
GTATCGCCTATGTGGCTCAGCGGTCGCGCATCTGCCTACCATGCGAGAGGTCCCGGGTTCGAATCCCGGCTGGGGACAAAAAAAAGCCGAGGTCTTGGATGTCTACATGTTTGTGTTGTCGCTGTTTCTGGTTCCTACGACACAGGGTATCCTAGTGTGGGGCCAGAAGCAATGTATGTGCCTGTATGTAAATTTAATGTTTTTATACCTAGTGAGCTGACTTCAACCCCTAAAAACTCCAATTTCTTTTGTCCAAATACGCTTTTTGTGTTTAGGGTGAGACCAAAATCATCGCAATCTTTTGAATACTAGCTCTAAATGCTCTCTATGTAATTCCGGAGTGTCGCTTGCGATCAAGACGTCGTCAATGTAACAGAATAAAAAGTCACGCCATATTGTCACTGAAAAGTAATTAACGTAAAAACTTACCAATCTCCTTATACAGCTCAGCCAGCGTATCAAATCTCTGAATCTTCTCCTGCTCATTCAACATCAGATTGATAAAGATGACGTTCTGCAGGAAGCTCGACGCCTTCAGACTATTGTTCTGTTCGATGGCGATCCTCGCCGCCTTCAGACACGCTTCGGTCTCAATAATGCCCGCGTTTTGATACTGACTGTAATGCGTAATAGCTTTTATGTACTGATCGTTCATTTCCTCGGTGCTCAGTAGATACTGGTTGTTGATTTGCGAAGGCGGCTGCCTCGGTATCGACGGCAGATCGGGGAGAAACGACTTGTGACTATACTCCGTTTCACTAGACGACGCTAGGGATTCAGAATCGATGTCTGACTGTCGAGAGGAGGTGTCGATACTATCGGACGACGATGGGGTTAGCTCGGTCATGTCGGGGCTGTTGTTCTTGGACTTGAGGGGGGATGTGGGGGGCTTGTAGCGGCGGAAGGGGTCGGCGGGGGGCTGGAAGAGGGCGAGTCGCGTCTTGTTGGGGGAGTTCTCCTGGAGGCTCGCGTTGCGTTGGAGCGGCGTGTTGCTTCGGAGGCTCGGGTAGAGAAGTATGGCTGACGCGGCGCACAGACCTGGAAGGAATGTGGACAATATTAAGTGGCAGTATATTCATTGAAAGAGAAAATCGTTATTACACCTGCCCCCCAATAGGCTTGTGGCCTGTCAAGTCAAAAAATATACTTTTTTGAACTGTCAAAACGGAACTTTTGTTCCCGAGTTCTATGAAATAAGAACAGAATGACGTCATGGAAAAGTGCCATCAAATGATGTATTTTTTTGCACAAAATTGACTTTATAAATTATATAATATATAATTGGAAATGCTGGAAATATATAATTCTGAGAATTTCAAGTCATTTTGTACATAATGCTTTAACTTAAGACTTGTTCCTAGATTTATTGGATTACCTTGGCCACAAGCCTATTCGTCCGGATGTTTTATTTTTATTAATTTTTATTTTTTATGTATGTGCCCCGATAGCGCCTAGACGGATGGACCGATTTGGAAAATTATTTTTTTGTTTGAAAGGGTTTACCTTCCCATTGGTCCCATTGACACCAGGTCAGGATCTGATAATGGGATCCTGGAGAAATCCAGGGAACTCTTCAAATATTATAGGCAGACCTATAGTGATTTTAGTAATAACTCGTGCATTTACTCACGGTAAGCATAATATTGTGATGCGGAACTGCCTATTGTAAACCTCCTCCTTTGGGAAGTCGGTTAAAAATAGATTGGCTTAACCGCCTCCTTCCTCATTCCTTCCTTTCGGATTGACCACTAGCCCGACACCCTTCCACCAATCCGCACTGAGCCAGAGCGTTGATCTTACTCGTACCTTACCTGGGTAAGGTCTGTGCCCCTCGGTGGGGACATTAATGGGTTTACTTTACTTTACTTACCCTCCTTAGCGGCCGCCAGCCACAGCCAGTCCGTGACCGCTTTGAGCGTGTCCGCGGCCGAGTGGTACAGACTGAGGCTCTCGGCCACCAGCCCCGCCTGCAGGGTCAGGTCGGCCAGGTTCTTGGTCACGCGGCCCATGCAGCGCTTCTTGTGGGTGCGGCTCTCGAGGTCGAGACCTGGCCACAAATACAACGTAAGTATACGAGTCTACTAACTTACCAACTTTTAGAGCAGGTCATGAAAAATAATGCCCCGCTTTTTCGAACTAAACGAAACGGAGGTACCGTTTCATATCAGCGTCGCGATCCACGAACGCTAGTTTGGACGCTCGTTCGTTCGGTACGGTACGGTGGTACAGGACGGAGTACTATTATCTCTTCTGTGGTACAGGTACACTCCGATCCATCGCGAGATTTGCGAGTCATTTGTTTCACCCCGTTCACAGCGATACGGGCCATTTTATTTTGAGCTGGGTCCAGATATCCGTTCCCTACCTCCGTATGGTATCAGGTCGCGATCCAAAAACGCTAGTTTGGACGTCTGTTCGGTTCGGAACGGTGGTACGGCGACTCGATCGGAGAGAGGTACGCCCCGATCCATGCGAGTCGGCTTTTTGCCCCGTTCAAAGGCGATACGATACGGTATGGTGTGACGGTGCGCGCGCGGGCCAGTCTGGACGTGATCGCGGCATGCGCAGGCAGGCATGTGCAAAGAACACGCGATGATCGCAGCGACTGGAGCGATACGGAGATACGGTACGGAGGTACGGGTTATTTTCTACGCGTCCAGACCTATTGGATCGCGACGCTGATACGATACAGAGGAACGGAACGGACAAAAGAACATATCTGGACCCAGCTTTACGTCCAGAGTTTTCGTGATCGCGACGCCGCTTATTTTAAACGGAGGTACGGTATGGACAAAAGGACATGTCTGGCTGGACCCACCTTAAGACAACTAATAAATAAATAAGCCTCACCAACAAAGTCCTTCTTCTCAAACGGCGCCAGCAGCAATGACACCTTCTCCAGCTTCTCCTTAGACCGCTCCAGCCTCTTCGACTCCACAATATTGTACAGCATATTGATCAGCTCAGCGACATTCTGCTCCAAGTCTGGTACTGGGTCGTTCTCACCGTAGAAGATGGCTTGGCTCGCCTTGAAGTTGGACGGTGTGGTGAAGTTCTCTTCGGGGAGGGATGATGATGACTGGGGAAAGCTGTCGGCTGATGAGAGGCTGTCGATCTGCTCACTGGGGATGGATGTCCTGGGAATTGAGGTGTGATATTTAAGTGACATACTACTTATACTTTCTTAAACTTTATTGCACAAAAACAGAATACAGACACTTAATAATGGAAAAAATATGTACAAAAGCGAGCCTATCTCTAATAAGATGTGTAACATGTCAGTACAACTTCCCCATTGGCCTTTCCAACTTTTCAGATGTTTATTACAGCTGCAGTTAATTATAATATCATCATCCTCAGCCCACATCGACCCACTGCTGGGCATAGGCCTCTTCTCTACAGCGCCAATCTTCCCGGTCCTGTGCCAATCGCAATTATGATATGAGACACATTTTTTCTTGTGACTGAACAGACTAATACGGGATTTGCACTGCTTGCCACAACAGTCACAAGTCTGTATGTAAGTTCAAAACAATGGTGATGGTTTTTTTTGGGGTTTCCTGCCAGAGTAGATTGATATGTAATTCCATATCTAATGAGCAGTGCCCGCCCATGGGCTGGCTCCAGTATTACCAAGAAATAATAGTCTGGGTGTATATGACAAGACAAGGCAGGCCACGCAAATCAGATTTTGGAAAGCAGGGCAAACTCGCGCGTCACCATATGCCCAATTGCATCACCATCATCTCATTTCAGCAGGGGTAGGGTTGCCAGATGTAAAATTCAGAAAACCGGACTTTTCGCCCAGTTTAGCCGGACTTTCCAATGAAAAAGCCGGACATTCAAAAAGTAAAGCCGACTTCTATTAAATTATACATCTCATGACGACAAATTCAAGCACTATACACGAATCCAACGTTTGAAAGAAGAAATAAGCAGGTACAGACAAGGACAGTCATGCATGGTGAATCACTTTCCCATAACTATTATACGAAGCTTCACGCGCCAGTTTAGCGCGACTCGCGCGAACCGCTTAGTGATTCATTTCGTCTTGAGAGGAAATTAAAAACCTAACAAAATCCGGACTGGCTAGACAGCCTGAAATTTGGCCGGACATTCATCTAAAAAGCTTGACCATGTCCGGCTCTATCCGGACGTCTGGCAACGCTAAGCAGGGGCTCTCAGTACAGATTTCCATTTGTTCCAATCTTGGGCTATCTGCTCTCTAGCTCCCTCCAAACTGGGCTCTTAAATGCGTCGTCCTTCGTTGAAGTCGTCACGTTATTTTGCCCTGTCTTGCAAAATCTGCGCTGCGTTGGCCACGTAACACGCTGACACGTAGTGTTGTGTTACTGACTACATATGGGAGTAAAGTGTGCCACTCCATAAGGGTAGAGGTCTAACAATATTGCGCATTTCTGAGTTGGTTCTTCTTACTTGTCACTGAAGCTGCTTCCATCTGTAGAAGGTTTATCATCATAGATCTCATAACTGGGGGGTTCTTGGTCTGGCTTCTTCATGTTGCTGACTGGACCGAACATGAAGGCACGAGAGTCGATCAGCGTGTTGGAATATTTCACCTTGAAGGAAATAATTGTTGTGTAACTAGCTGAACCAGCCAGACCCAGACTGACTTACAAATATTTATATGGTGCAACTAGCTGAACCAGCCAGACCCAGACTGACTTACAAATATTTATATGGTTGCATTCACAGATACTATAATATTATTCTAATACAGATAGACCACCTAGAACAAAATAGGACACCGGCGTAAACTGAGATGCTAAGGAAGCTTCTTTAGTTCGAGGCCATTATCGCTTGGTGCAGCACCATCAAAAAATTGCAAATACCACGAGATGGCGCTAAGATATATAGGATTTATTCTAAGATTAGCGCCACCTAGAAGTATGTTAACTGAAACCATGGCGTTTAACGTATAAATCTTACTCCTCACGGCATCTCTTTTTTACGAAGGATTACTCATTCTAATTTGTATGGGATGAGCACTCTGTGGTTGAATACAGTTAATGAGGATGATTGAGGCCTGTAATACTAAACCACTCTCGGCTTTGAGAATTTTTTGTTTACCTGGATGTCGTCATACTTTTCAGGTTTTCTTCATATAGAAGTATTCGACTGATTACTGAGTTTCAAAAAACAAAATAAAAAAATATCAATCGAGAACCGCCTCCTTGTTTTGAAGTTGGTTAAAAATTACTTATAATTTAATTAGTGATCGGAATAGGTAGAGCTAAAATACCTAAACTGTGTGATATTTTTTTTTCATTTGCGACTATTTATGTTTCTTGGGGAAAGTTGTTCATAATGATGGGTACTATCATTCCCCAAAATATGGTCATCTAATTAAATGTCACCCTGTATAGATCCAAATAAGTTATTGAAGCTACATACCTACTCTACCTTTGTGTATTGCTGGTTCTTGTGAGTGCTATCGTCTTTGGGTTCTCCTCCAGTTTCCTTCGGAGAGCCGCTGCCCCAGAGTAGCTGTGTTGGATGTTGGCCTGTATTATGTTAGTGGTATCGCCTGTCATTTTTATATTTTTTATAAATATTTGTAGTTATATATATTTTATTATGGTACATATAAACATATATATTAATTTGGGCTTAGGGCCCTTACTCCCCGTTAGTGGGGGTGTCTCTGCTCTCCTCGGTGTCGGAGTTGAGCACGGGTTCAATATCCATCGGTGAGTCGATCGCTAGACCTTGAAGACCCAGCGACTCTCCAGCGCTACCCATCGAGCCCCTGCGCGTCGGTCCGGCAGAGCTGCCGCCCCGCAAGCCCGGCTCCGAATCCTCCACCCCACGCGGTCCGGCAGGGTCCGGTGCAGTCCGTCCCCCGCCCGCCCCGCGCCTTATGATTAGCCTCACGGACCCGCACTTGTAGCGCCGCTTCATCTGCCGCTCCTCCAGTATCGGGATGTGATTTTTCGGAATCCCAAAGACCAAGATGGCCCCTCGGGTTCCCGCTGTGCTGGCCTGAAATTCGCCCTTGAAGAGACGCCATTCCTTCATGTTGGCGCCACGACGGTTTGCCAACGACAAGTAGTGTCTGAGCTCTCCGATGCTGCTTTCTACAACGTCGGGCAGCCAGACCGCTGCCTTCACGAAGGTGCAGCCCCCTTCCCTTGCCGTGGCATGTGTTTTGCTGCTCCCAGATCGCGGCCCCCCCTGTGGGACCGCGGTGTGTGACCAGCTAGGTTTAGGGTTAGTGCGGGGACGGGGCTGGACCGTTTGGTTCCACAAATGTGGCCCCGTTTGGTCAAACGCCACCCCAGCACTGATGCCTTGTGGCTGCGCCTGATTGGCGCTGGATTTTGGATCGGATGAGGGGTCATTTGTCATTTGGTTTCCTAGAGAGGGACCCGGTTGGTGAGACACCACCCCTACGTTGACACCATATATGTTGTGCGCCATTTGGCTGCGTACGGCAGCAGCGAGCCTAAGCTCCTCTGCCACACGCTCCCTTTGGCGTCTACGTTTTGAGGCACCACTACGAGGGTGCCACTGTGTGTTTTGCCTGTTTATCCTCCGGGCTCCAGAGCGCGTGTCATCACGCGAGGCGGGTAGATCGGTGGCCCCCAGAAACGACCCACCGAGAACCTGCGGGGGAAGGGTCGGCACGCTATGCGAGTCGGCCCCCCCTGCCACAGGGAGGGATTGCCCGGACTCCCGTCCGGAACCCTCCTGGGGTATTTGTATATCACTATCCGCTTCCATGATTCCCCCCTTCCTCAGCAGTACGCTAGCCGTCGGCAAAAGTTTGCTGGCGACTAAACGGTGTCCGCCCGCATGACCGGATGCGGTACTGGAGGCGCTGCGCGGCTGCCACCCCCAGGTTCGTGATTGCGCACGAACACGCACCTTTCCGTCATTGCCAATCCTTGTCCATCTGAGGGATGCCGGATGGGCTGCCTTACGCACTTAATTTAGAGTGTCCACGCTGAAGAACACTTATACAGGTTGTGACACAAGGGTGCAGCCGCGCCTCCTAGGGCCGCCAGGTACGCCACCGCGAGCAACCCCCCTACGAAATCGACGCGACCAGAGCAGCTGCAGTCCACATCCTTCCATACATGTATGGATGAACAGATAATAAAGCCTCCCTGACCAGACCGACACCGCAGCAAAGCCTCCCGGAATGACCCCCCCGACTACCCCCCAAAACGCGACCACCCCCTTCTGCCACACCCTGTATTGCCCGTCACACCTTGAAGAGGTATGACGGACGGGTCCCCTTGTCCGCGACTACCTGTTCAGGGAACAGGCAGTGACCGCCATCCGCAACCCACGACGCGCCTGGTCCCATGGGGATGGGTCCCTCTAGATCACTGTCCACATCCCCCGCTGTGTCTCCGGGTCACCCCTGAGGCACAGTGCGTGATGCTAACATGTGGGTCCGTCGGGCAGGTGCAGAGAATTCAATTACAAACAACAATTAATTATTCTTTGGGAATATGGCGTATTGTCGGTTTCTGAGATAATTCAGTCTAAATATGTAATTTAGTCATATCACAGAATTATGTCAAAAGCCCTACTATTTACGACATTTTGTCAAAGAATAATCATTATTATGCAACATTTCGGGGAATTTCAACTTTTATGTAACCCAGAAAGATTTGATGTCCTTTATGACATATTCTCTCAAAAAACCATATTAATACATTCAAACTTTGCCCCTAACTTGGGTCAAATTATTGACCAAAAAATAAAAGTTGTAATGACAACTCCACTTTTCGCTTCTGTTCCACACAGTTTAGGTATTTTAGCTCTGCCTATTCTGATCACTGCTTATAATAGATCTTACTTTTAGAGACTCATGGATTCTACAGTTTTCATTCAGTTCTAATTGATTAGAAAACTTGCTTAGAGTTATCAAGCCGAGGACTCGCCTGAAAATTTAAATAAAGTTATTTTACATAGGGATAGACATTGTTGCTTCTACATATAATGTTATCTCAATAGCTGAAGGTATGCAAGAAAATGCAACTTAAAATATACATTTCAATAGAGATAAGGAAGATTTTTTTGCAAACAAAATCTTTAAACTGAAGAAATATTCAAAAATATTTTCTGTAAGAGCCAAAAAATTGCTAGTAAAACGAGACTTCCTTTACCTATGAGTTTGGAAGTCACCCCAGTCATTGTTCTCTACTGGATACTCCCTCACATATCTGACCCAAATGTCCCTCACTTGTTTAGCGGAATCTGTAACAAAAAGCTACCTATGAAGATTCTCTTCTTCTTCTTCATCTTTGTCGGTCCCTCAATGCCAAGGATCGTGACCGCATTCTCATTGCTGTGCTGACAGTTCTGCATAGTATGGTGCGTTTGCCTTCCATTTGACCCATTATAATGTGCTTCTCCAGTTGGTGCCTACTGCCTTGCTGTGAAGATATTCACACAATACAGTCTCCACCAGAATTCTTGGCACCTGAGCCAGCTCTCATCTATCTCTCTCCCTCACCCATGCGTCTGTCTTGTAACTGTGTACCATTATACACTGCAAGTGGCAGTCAGACAGACTTATACTCATTATCAGTGATCGGTAGAGTGATTTAGGGTGAGTGACCTCAAACATATATATTAACATAGATATGCCTCAGAGATGGGCTTTTTAAATGATTATGATTTTTTCGGAATTTCATAATGATCACATGGAATTAGGTATAAAGTGTGAATCGAAATTAATCAATATGAGCAAGATTTACAACATAAAAGCAGCACCATCGGCACAATGCAAAGTTTGCGACTTCGCGACCAATCAGAGTACAGTCTCCAAGATGTGTCATCGTTAACCTGCACGTGTGAACAATGCTTTTTTTTCAAGTTACTAAAACACTATTTTAATTCTAATTTGTTTAATCTCAAACCTTCCGGAAAAAAGGCATATCCATGTTATGACTTTTATGACGTAAGTACCAAAAATCACTCTACCTATTCCGATCACTGCTCATTATACAAAATATATTAATTTGGATTGGGATAACAAGTGTTAAGTACCTATCTATAACTAGTGTTTTTGACTATGTACACTCTTCGGGCCGAGGTCTTTCTATAGGCTAGCTCGTAAATTAATCGCGCAAATAAACATAACATAGCGTCACGCCTTTTCCCATATGGGGTGGCAGAGGCACAATGAGCCTATTTTAAAAATAAACACGTACTTAAATGCACATTCTGCAAAACAGCTCTGTCCCTGTCCACCGTCCTATGAATTTCACGGCGCGCGCGCGGAAGGGGGCAGTCCGGGAGTATAAAAAAAATCTTTCGCATACTCTTTCGTTCTCCACTACCGCATAATTTAAAAAGATTATATTAGGATATCCTGTAATTGGCATTAATACTAAGTAAAATATTAAATCTGCGATAGATTAAGTAAATATATGCTGTTGGATACTAATAAACAAATACAAATACAAAAACAACGATTGTCCCACTTACCTGTAACTTTGATGTTGTTCACCCGCTGTAGCCGCTCCCATAGCTTAGCAGCGTGCTTCGGGGGCGCGCCTATAGTTTTCACCAACACCAGAAGACAGGCATGATGCTGAGCCTGCTGTCCATAGTCAGGGTGGGACATGACGGCCTCAGCAGGGGCGTGAGAGAGGATGTAGCTCACCGAGGAGCGCATTGATACCTCAGCGGTATCACCCAGGAGTTAACTGCTGAGGAATGATGGAATCAGATTCCGGGTGCACTGTTTATGTTTTGATTTCTTAGGATGTTTTGGTTTTCCTGTTTTTGGGAATTTCACACGAAAACACGAAACGTCAACCAACATCAACAATGCGGTGTTCGAAAGTCTGGTTCACAGAGAAAGTAATCACTATTTGGTTCGTTTAGTTAGTTCTGATTTTGTAGATTTATTATTGTGGTGTGTGTGTGTATGCGTGTGAAAAGTTGCAAAAAGAAATCTGATGATAAGCCACGAGAGTTTCAGTAATAATATAGGTCAATAAAATTGATACAGTAATAAGTAATCGTTAATTTTGGGCTGAGTGACCAACGTGGTTTTAGGTTTTTCTGATAAAATATTCCAAACTTTCGAACAGTATTATTTTATTTTTAATACACATACTGCCATCTGTTAATCAATAGCGGACCAATAACCAAATCCGTTTAAAAACCAACTCTAGGCAGGCGGTCCGTCCAACCGTCCGACGACGACGTTATCTGTGTGACTGTGTGCCAGCCACTGCCAGCCCTGCCAGCCAAGTGCAAGTGCCAAATCGAGTGAAATGACAGTTCAGTGTTGTTATTGATACGGCAATTGCCGTAATATAAGGCAATCCACGATTTTTTTCAGATTATACGGTATATGGCAGGGTTTTCACTACCATATCATGAAATACAGCAATTTATACTTTTGTATTAATTTCTGATAGTGTATTGGGTTTAAAATAAAATAGCCTTTATTTCCAAACTAAAAGTTGAATGAGTTTGTTTTGTTTGTATGTTTGTTTGGAGTGTCACTTGACAGAGGCCTCCTCTAACATGTCCTGGCCACACTACAAAATGTCTCTGATTTCAGAGTATCTTCTGACGTATGCCTCTTCTAAAGCTTTCCACTGTTTGTTATCACGAGTAACTCTTCTCCAGTTCGTTCCTATTGTCAGCTTTAGGTCATCTTCCCATCTTGTTAACTGTTTTCCACGACTTCTTCTGCCGTCTCTGGGATACCACTCGGTCACTTCCTTACTCCACTTTCCTTGGGGGTCGCGCATCATATGGCCTGTCCATCTCCATTTTTGCTGGTCTATTCTGACTAGTATATCGGTAAGTTTAGTTTTCTCTCTGAGGTCGACGATTCTTATTTTATCCTGGCGCTTTGTCCCAGTTATGCTCCTCTCCATTGCTCTTTGGCATATAGCAAGTTTTTCTCTCAGGAGTTTAGTGAGAGCCCATGTCTCACAACCATATGTTATGCATGGGAGGATGCATGTGTTGAAGGTTTTTCTTTTCAGTGCCATACCCAGATCTTTTGACTTCATTATTTCCTTCAGAGACCAAAACTTTCTCCAACCCTTGGCAATCCTTGTATTTATCTCCTTTTCTATTTGGTTTTTCGGTGATATGATTTGACCTAAATAGGTGTATTCTTCAACATACTCCAAGGTTTTGTTGTTTACTGTAATATTTATTTTGGTGGAGTTTGTCATAACCTTTGTCTTGTTAGAGTTCATTTTCAGGCCAGCTTTCTCACTTTCGTCACTTAGATTTTGGATCATTTTTTCTAGGGTTGCAGGGTCTTCTTCGAATAGGACTAGGTCGTCGGCAAATCTTAGGTGGTTTAGTTTCTTTCCGTTGATATTAAGGCCGTAGTAGTCCCAATCAAGCTGGCGAAAAATGTTTTCGAGTACTGCAGAGAAAAGTTTAGGGGATAGCGGGTCTCCTTGTCTCACGCCTCTTTCAATGCTGAATTCTTTCCCCAGTGTTTCTAGTTGGATTCTGGCCTGACTGTTGGAGTAGACTTTCTTTATTGTTTTGGTGAATGTTGGTGGTATGCCTTGCTGTTCTAATGTTCTCCAGATGTAATCATGAGATATACTATCAAAAGCCTTAGCATAATCTATGAAGGCGACATAAATAGTCTTGTTGTATTCATTATACTTCTCCAGTATCTGTTTTACTGTGTGGATGTGGTCGATAGTAGAAAAACCTTTTCTGAACCCTGCCTGCTCCACGGGTTGGTGCTCGTCTAGCAAATGGCTTACTCTTCCCAGTATAATCTTTGCGAAGACCTTGTACACATTTGACATTAGACTTATTGGTCTGTAGTTCTCTATATTTTCCTTCTCACCTTTCTTATGTATTAGTATAATGTGCGATTTAGCCCATTGCAGTGGAATGTTGCCAGTTTTTAGGATATCATTGAATATGTTTGTTAGAATGGGTGTTAGTTCCTTAATTGTTCCCTGCATTAGTTCATTGGTGATTTTATCAGGACCTGGAGATTTCTCTAACTTTTGACTTCTCAGCGCTTTTTCGACCTCGCTTAGTAATATCCCAGGAACATTATCTTCGGTTGTTTTATTGTTCAACTAGTGACCCGCCCCGGCTTCGCACGGGTGCAATGCTGATACTATATACTACAGAACGTCTTTATATACAACGTTCACAGCTTGTTTGTCATTTGCCATATTGATCTATATTATATGCACAATATGTTTAAGACACTTATTTGGATAAGGATTGATGCTGTATTGCTTAAAATCGCTTCGTAAATAAGCGTAAAAAGTAAAGGATAAAAATGGTTATTGTGGGTTTTCCCTAAGAGATAGACATATACCATCGCGGACTTTTTTGTAGACCTTTATAAGGTCTACAATACTGTAGTACATTATTTTGAGCTATCTTGAAGGGTTCAGCCAGCGTTTGCAATGTTATTGCAAAAAAATTAGTTTATTTACGACATCACATTAGAAACCTCTAAAATTTACAGTGTTGCTCCACTATATTATGCATGTATTATACATAAAAACCTTCCTTTTGAATCACTCTATCTATTAAAATAAACTGCATCAAAATCGAATGCGTAGTTTTAAAGATCTAAGCATATATAGGGACAGACAGACAGAAAGCGGGAACCGACTTTGCTTTATACTATGTAGTGATAGTGATAGTGATAGTGATGATAGTGATGATAGTGAAGTGATTCACAGTAGTTTGGTTTTGATGTTTGCTTTTCATAGAGCTTGCTGTAGAAGTTTGTCGCTAAGTCTTTGATGTTTTTCCGCTTTGCGGTGGTTGATTGGTTTCGTTTCAGCCTTGGGATCCATTGTTTGCCTGATTCGCGTAATTCATTAAGTGCTTTTCTGATGCCTCCGGTTTTCATAATGTGGTGTTCAAGAGTTTTGAGTCTCTTTGATTTGCGGTCTTTTCTGATGCTTTCTCTAATTTGCTTGCATACTTCTGTTATCGGTTTGAGATTTGCTCTTTTTGATTGGCTAGTCATATATTCTTTTCTTTTCTTTATAAGTTGTAGTTGTATCACTCAGTTGGTATTTGGGGTTGCATGCTTTCCTGTTGTTCATGCAGTAATGAGTGAGTTGTTTTTCTAGTGTGTCATATTTTTGTGTCACATCTAGGGTATTATTTGCAACAATTTTTCCTGTTTCCTGGAAGTTTATTTTGACTGGTAGAACAGTTTTTTGCTGATGTTGATTGGTGAGACTGTGGTCTAATATGTGTTTGCGAGTTTGCGAGTTGTTTTACGCTATCGCAAAAACACTATTAGCTTATCAAAGGATTGTGAACAACGTACTATAACTTAATATTTAAACGTGATTGATATTTGAATGAGTTCTCGCAACTCGCAAGGGACTCAAAACCTATAGGATTTGAAATCGATTTTGAAACATGAAATTTGGAACAAAGCAAGGTGATAAAGCAAGCAGTGCTTTTTTTTAGAAAATGCGTAGTTTTTCCGGAAAATTAAGTTGAAATTTTCAAAATATTTGTCACCAAAACGCCAAAATCGGATTTTTTATACGTCGAAGAGACCACCTAAGCCACGAAGCTAAATTTGCATACCTCTATATTGTCTAATATTTGCAGCAGGGTGAGATAATGCGCCGGTGGAATCTTCGTGTAAAAGGGGTTGGTGGCGGTAATGAAAATCCAGGATTGCTCAAAATATAGCTTAGTATATTTGAGACAAAAACACGTCATTAATCACTGTATAAAATTAACACTATACATACGAAACTTTTATCTACGTAATTTATAAAATTGTTACGAGGCAACGACAGCGAACACATCGGAGGACATCTTGAGAGAAAGAGAGAAAATTTAGAAAGGGACGGCTTATCTAACTTTTTTAATCTTAAAAAGTGATGCAAAGACATCCCAGCTGATACAGCCTGTTATCAGTACTTATTAAATATTTAAACAATATTGTCAGCAAATTAAGTTTCGTTCACCAAAATGAAATAAGTAACTATTTTCAATTTCAATTTCCTGATAAACTACGCATTTTCTCGCAGAAGAATGAAAAGATTGGTATGAAAAGTGACTGCCAGCTATCCATTAAACACCTTTTTACAATCAAATTAAGGATGAACGATATAAAAGCCATCCCCCATGTCTTACTTACAACTTATCTAGGTAGTGACGAATTTGGAACTACAGAAGTTGTTTTTTTTAAATCTCCCATTTCGTTTTTTTTCATAAATACGGCAATTTAAAACTTTAGATACGGCAACACAAAATTTTGCATCAGTACCTCAGATCAGTACAGTAGTATCAGTAACAAAACAACACTTTGATTGATGGTGATGTCTGCCAGGTTGCATTCACAGAGTAATTGGCTGGAGCTTGTTAGGGACACGGTATCGAAACAAAAGTATCGATACTGTACTCATATGATGTATCGAAAAAAAAGTATCGATACGGTATCGGTATCTGTATCAAAAGTATCGATACTTCTAGGTATCGAGTACTTTTACGTAGAAAAAAATAAACAGCTGAATGGTCTGGAAAATGACAAACTTTTACGTAAATCTTCATACTTTATATATTTTGAAATAAAACAAGACAAGAAATAAATCAATCATGCAATTAAATTTATTTTTTAAATAACATTAACAATATATACACCGTGAATTTTAAGACACTCTGAAGCCGAAACCTGGTTGGTGTAGGTAGACCATCGAAACTTTCGAGTGGTTCCACAATTTTCCAAATCGGGTTAAAAAAAACTCGAAAATTGAGTCAACTTTTAGGTAAAAGTTTATTCAATTTTCTAGTTTTCTAAGAAAGAACTCGAGTTTTCGAGTTTTTTTCACCCGATTTGGAAAATTGTGCCACAACTCGATAGTGTCGACGGTCTACACCAAAAAGGTTTCGGCGAGTGTCTTAATATTCACTGTGTATAATTACACTTTTTCATAGGCATAATTTTAAATTCACAGCCAAGAACTTATCTATCACCTATCAATTTATTGACATCAATTAAATATTTTTCTGGCAGGTTGTGGGGCGCGGTTGGATTGGATTTTAGTTCCGTCATGTTGTTAGTCATAGACTAGAATCGATACTAAAAAGTACTCATATCGGTAAAGAATCGAAAAAAAAGTATCGATGCCAAAAGTACTTGGCATCGGAAGAGAAGAATCGATTCCACCTAGGAATCGATCTTTTTTTCGTGTCCCTAAGCTTGATTGAGCGTGCGTGCGTCTGCTTTGCGTTGCCGTTTGTTTTGGTTTTGTTTGTTTTCGGTGCAGTGTCGCAGTGTCGAAGTGTCGGTTCTCGGGTTCTAAAGCGTATTTATGTCCCGAGACCACAAATTCAACGTATCAATTATGTCTCACTGTGCCATACACAGCTGCAAGACATCCATCTACAACAAAGCACCTGGGGTTGCTTTACATCCGTAAGTAAATCGACATAACCTATAATCGACAATGTTTATCGCCCTGCACCAATATCTTTACCTCTTCTGAAACAGCTAAGTCACTGTCCCTCTTACAGATGCCCTAAAAATGAAGAAATGAGGAAGAAGTGGCTTATTATACTAAGGAATAAGTGCCCAATGCTGGACTACAGCATATCCAAAATCTGCTCTAAGCATTTCGAAAATAAATATTTTGATGCTCAAAGAAGACTCAAAGATAATGCTATACCCACATTGTTTTCGGCACCACATCAACATCAAAAGGTATGGTTATTTTGTGCAGTTTTTCTCTGGATGGTTTCTAATTGCAGTTAATACAACATCTGGCCTATTTAATCCAAAGGTACAAATGAAGAAAGTATACCTATACCTACCTGAGAAATACACTTGCGCGGGATAACATGGCAATAGTGGCGCCAAACATCAAATCACATATATTTTCTTAGCATGTCAATGACTGCCATTGCCATGTTATCCCGTGAAAGGTATACTGTAGTAATCTACAACATTACACTTACAGGATACTAAATCTTCATTTTCAGGTGGAATCCCCCATGACAAACACCAGAATAGACCGGCTGCTCAACAAAATGTCCCAAACTCTCCTGATGGCCGACATCAAGAACACTACAGCAAAACTAAGAGAACCCGCAAACTTCAGTGAATTCCTCACACAAAGTCTACAGATCCGATCTGATGCACCCTCTGAGTACAAGCTCTGGCTTCTCATTAAGAAACAGGAGCATCTCAACACAAGGTTGATGGAGCTAGTGGTCAAGAATAAGGGAAATGCAGATGTCACGCAAAAGACTTTGGAAGCAGCCAAACAGAGTAAGAAGGAAATGGAAAGGAGTGTTGAGACTTTCAAGTATATTGTAAAGTGTCTTCAGGAGAAGCAAGCCACTTTGGAAGAACAGATAGAAATATTAGCTGCTGTGGAGAGCAGAACCTGAACACATGACTGCTCTTTATTATCTCGTAAGGTTAAAATAAATAAATTTAAACTAGAAAGTACTTGCCAAAAATAATTATTTTATTTCTAAAAAATATAAATTTTAGTTTATTTCTGGATAGTGATGTAAGTAAATGTAAAATCAAGATAAAGATTTGCCTATATCACAAGAAAAATTACATTCAGTCTTAGATAAACTAATGTAATAAATAAAACATCTTATTTTCCTAAATACATGTCAGAGTTAGCATAAACATTACTTTTTCCTCATTTGTTTTTCTAGTATTTGTCTCAAATGGATTTTTTTGTTAGTCTTGTCTGTCAAGGGTCTTCCGAGTGGGATAATCTCCATTTGCTGCAAACGCCTTCTGAACCTCTGATAGAACTCCAAAACACTAGGGTCAGCCCAGACGTTGCGAGAATCAAAATCTAAAACCCTCAGGGTGTCCAGGCTCTGTGCTCTACTGAGAGCTACATAGGCTTGACCAGCTTCAAAAATCTTGGATAAGGACATCTCAACACAGTCTAGTGTCAACCCTTGAGACTTGTGAATTGAAAATGCCCATGCCAAGTTCAAAGGAACTTGTTGGCGACATAGGAAAGACCCATTAGAGCTTTTCACATACCAGCGCTCAGTTCTAGCTGTGAACTCTTTTTTGTTTTTGAATCTCACTACAGGAAATCCTTCCTCAAATCTTACAACTACTCCTCTTGCACCATTGACTAGACCTGCGTTCACGTTTACATTCTTCAGTAGCATAACTTGGGCACCTGTTTTCAGCACTAGTTTTGAAGGAACTATAGTTTGCATGTCCAGCACTTTGGTAGCATTGTCACTGTCCTGTGAAGTGAACTCTTTTTCTTCACCTTCCAAATCTCTCAATTTTGAATTGTTTATCATCTTTGAGTCATTTGTATGTGAACACAGCCTAGTGGCCAGGATGCCATCACTTTCAATCTTTTGTTTGGCTGTTGCAAGCAGTACTTCGTTAATTTCCTTGGTGACACGGCCAATTCTGATGCTGTTGAGAATACTGACAAATTCTTGGTCTTTTTGTCTGTGTACTTGTTTAAGCTCAAAACAGAGTTCAATACACTTATCCCAGCTTGTGGATTGGAAGCAGAATCTCTTCCCTGTCTTGGCTTTGTCAACCACAGGGGGCAACTGCAAAAAGTCCCCACAGAGGATAAGCTGGATCCCACCAAAAGGTTTATCATTTCTTCTCACATGCCTTGCTACAGCTTCCAGTTTCTGTAACATAAAATATTGCACATTATTAAATATAAGATTTAGATAAGATTAAATGGGACTCCCTTGAAACATTACTTCAGTCCTTTCTATTATGGCCAATATTGCTAGATTTTCTTAAGTGTCTGTTTGCAAGTTGATGGCATAGACACACAACACAAGCAATTTAATAAATATGTGCTGTTGGTCGAAGGGTTAGTATTAGCACAGAATAACTAATAGTACTACATACAGAAGGTTCACTCCCGATCAAAAGTCATGTTTAGGTGCAAAAATGAAAAAAAAAAGGTGCAAAAAATATTTGTTTTTGCTACTGCATATGCTCGCATGCGAAATTGAAACCTATCGTATCGCACGAGCGTTCATATTCCATTAGACACAATGCAGTGGCATGATTCTCGCGCATTTGATATACAATATCTACACCTATATCAAGTGATTTAGTAGGATCTGTCAATATAGGTCTCGATATCTGTATATCGAAGGCGCGAGGATCATGCCACTGATCACCACTCCCACTAAGTTGTTTACGGCGTCATTGTTTTCACGCAGCTAGTCCATGCACCGAGAGCCGAGCAACAACCATGTGACAGCCGGCAGTAGATACCTACTCAGCGAAGTGAAACCTCCCTGCTATTAGGCCAAGCACACTGTTTTGTTCTTATGATTTTTTTTTTTTTATGTTTACCTCAAAGAAGCTTCCATCCACCATAGATATTTCATCAATAATGAGATGTTTGCACTTTCTCCATTTCTGTGCAACTAGTGGTAACTTCATGGCTCTTTCACATAAATGTTCCACTGTACCACTTCCATCACCAATACCAGCAAATGCATGGAGAGTTGTTCCACCTGAAAACATAATAATTAACATGTTAGTATAGTCTGAGAAATATGGAACAAAACTGGTGCTTTCAAGCTAATTAAATATACAGAACCATAAAAGCTTAATAGTTTCTGAATACCCACCAACATGACACGCTGCAACTCCAGTAGAAGCAGTAGCAACAGTGACATCAGGTGGCAATGCTGCCACAATTCTCTTCAACAGGAAACTCTTCCCAGTTCCAGCTGATCCTGTAAAGAAGATGTTCTTCCCACCTAGACAAGCCTCCAACACTCGCAACTGCTCCGGGTTCAACGAACTTGTGGCTGTCAAAGGTGATGGTGAGTACAACTTCTTTGGAGCAGGCCCTCTTGAGTCATCCGATTTACGTTTCTTAGAAGGCGGGGATGGTGTAGTAGTTGTTGCTTTCGGCACTTTACTTTTAGCCTTCTGTAGATCACTATTTGTTACAGGACTAATTTCTTCAAATGATTGTGCTTTTCCACTGAGCAGTTTGGTTCTCATACATTGTTTGGAAAGAGTGCTAAGCTGGTCTTTGTCGCCGGTCATCTTGACAAATATCGTCCGCAAGAATGAGACAAGGTTAGTGGGTGGCGCGTTTGAGATGAACAATGTACATCCAGCTTCCTGAAACTTGATGCTGGCTTTGCCTTCAACCATGAATTTCTTGAAGACATTGATGCCTTTCAGTGCTAATCTTATCGCGGCGTGTTTATCACTGGAGATCTCCATGAACATTTCACGAAATTCGTTTCGTATAAGTCGAAGAGAGCCTGTTTTGTAATTCACCTTTCGTATTATCGATCCTTGTGGCGTCAACCACTCTACAGTCACGCCGCATGATAGAAAAGAGTCCCCTGTTTCCATTATTGTTTACCTTTCACCCTTTCACTCACTGTTTTATTCATAAATCTTGATCTGGTAGAAATATAGAAAATATGCGCGGGCCACAGAGTAATATGCGGGCGCAGCTTCAACTTCAAGCTTCAACTTTACTAGTTCATGGCAATCTGAGTGAGGGTCCTAGTTCGTCCAAGGAAAGGAGGGCCCAGCTCGCCCAGCTTCAAATCAAAGTCAAGCACAACGACCACAGAACACAATTACAACGACGACTGCTGTCAAGTCAAGTGTCAACGACCTGTGTCAACCCGAGTTGCGTTCGTTTATTCACACCCGGTGTAGGGTATGTACACGGTGTTAAAACACTGAATAAAGAACGCTGTTTAGAGTGAATAAACGAACGGCCGGTGTGATATCTGGTGTCAACACCGTACACCGGGTGTGAATAAACGAACGCAACTCTGAGGTGTCAACGACCCACGCACACCATTGAGATAAGTCAATGACGCACACGCACGCACACACTTTTGAATTTGACGTTGACTGACAGTGACAGTGTTGACAGGTCCGGTCCGTTTCCTCTGGTTTTGGTTCGTTCCGTCTGGCCCGTGTATTCAAAGTGCATGTGTGAAGTGATTTTGTGAGTTTGGCTGTCACAGAGTAATATATGTATTAGGAAATAATAGGTGGCTGTGCAGGCAGGCAGTGAGAAGTAGGTAGTGTCCAACAACAACTAATACTAGTGGCTCTGTGAGCTGTAGACCTCGCGAGTATGTCGGTGGGAAAGCTGAACTGCTAAAACACATAAAAAAAATAACCCAAATAATTTTCTTTCAATAACACATACAAACTTATGAATGTACCTGGTTACGTACATGCAGTATGAAAGTAGCCGCACCAATAACTTTGTAAACTACATTTCGCGATCTTTTATACAACCTATTGACTTTTTACTAAAATTATATAATCTGTTTCACTCTCATAGTCTTTACAAATCCAACGACACCTCATTTGTTAATATCCATCGAGCCGTTTGGGTTGTAGCGATTTTTTTACATTTTAAAACCCCATATCTCCGCCATTTTGAAAAAAATCAAGAAACTGGCTCGAGTAAAAAATTCTATTTATTTTTTCAACCTGCTCACAAAATTTCACGAGAATCGGTTCATAAATGCGACCTGTAGAGGAGAACAACCGGACATACAAAAGCATTTTTGCCCAAACCTGAAACGGAGACGCTTCGCTCGCTCATCTGTTTCACTCTCATGGTCTTTACGAATCCAACGACACCTCATTTGTTAATATCCATCGAGCCGTTTGGGTTGTAGCGATTTTATCTCCGCCATTTTGAAAAAAATCAAAAAACTGGCTCGAGTAAAAAATTCTATTTATTTTTCCAACCTGCTCACAAAATTTCACGAGAATCGGTTCATAAATGCGACCTGTAGAGGAGAACAACCGGACATACGAAAGCATTTTTGCCCAAACCTGAAACGGAGACGCTTCGCTCGCTTCGCTCGCTCGGTCAACTATGGTGTCCAATAAAATTCTGAGTAGCTGCTGTAATTGATTAGTGGGTATTATTTCCACTATGGCCTCTTACATAGGGGGTTGGGGGGAGGGGGAGGGTTGAGGGGGGGAGGTAAACCACCTGTAAAATATCTAGTCTAGGAAATGTATGGTTCTTGAGATATTCAACCTAACCTAACCTAAAAATGTATGAAACTACCTAACCAACGAAGCCGCTCCGGCTTCGTTCGTCTGGCCTGCTTCTCCCCGGCACGCGGCCGCCGCGCTCCACAGCGCCTCCGGCTCATAAAAACATACTCTAGGGCTAGGGAGTAGCTACAAGACTGCCAAGGAAGGACTGCCCAGATGTCGGTTTTGGTACCGACAATAATTTAATTAGTCAATAAGTCGTTGAATCGAAATATCAGAAAACAAGGGAAAAGGGAAAAAGAGCGCGAGCGTAGACAGAAAATTTTAGTGAATGGCTGTGAATGAGGCATCGCGACGTTGCGTTCTGTTCCACGCATTCTAAATGCATACCTCTGTTAAGTCTTGACATTCATCCCTTACAAATTTTACAAAAAACGTTCCGTTACTCCGTCACATATACTTAATAACAACACTCGATCTGTTTAACTACTTAATAACTAATTTTAAGCATAACGTCGTCAGCTCCTATTTACATTATGTTTACTGTACTTCTGTGGACATCTGTCATTGGCCTTATTACTTAACTGTATTTTGTTCTTTGTATGAATTAATGTGTATTGTGCTGTTGATGTCCCAAATAAAGAAAATAAATAATAAAATAAATAAATAAAATAAAACAAAACGTAAAAAAATGGCAACACAGCAATTTTACGTTCTATTCCACGCATTCTAAATGCATTTGTCAACTGAATTTAGAATGCGTGGAAAGAAAAACGTTCCATTCCTTAAAAAATCGTAAGTTTAATTAATCCATATCAATAATTTTATGTAATAAATGGTTTATTTGATAAAAAAAAAAAAAATCCATAACTAGTCATCTGTGGGTAGTTGTAAAAATGGCCCGCGATTTGTAACCTTATTACTTTTTAATAAAAATCTAAACCTATGAAATGGAAACCATCAAATAAGGATGGCTACACAGTTGAGAAGATAATTAATTAAATACGTGTTTCCTAGTCTTAAAAACCAAATAAATGGTTCAAGCTAAACCCCAAGAACGCCCCAGTAACCAATTTGACTTCAGAATAGAGATGCCACAGTGGAAAGCCAACCCACTCGCATTTCTCAGTTTCTGTCCACACATTCCATTGCTTACATTTCACACTTAACACCTACACTTCACACTTAGCAAAGTGAATACGGGCCTAAACTGGCGGCGAACTTAAGTACGAGTTGGACAGCATTCAGCTCGGCAGCATGCTGCCGGGCAGCCGACTGCATGCTGCCCGACTGCAGACCAGTAGTGCCCGACAGTCGTAGTGCTCTCTCTCTCTCCCGCTCCCGCGTCGGCTGTTGCTGTTCGGCAGTCGGGTTCCAAATCATAACCTCGGCAGCATGTCGCCGCGTCATGCTGCCGGGTGCTGCTGCTGTCGGCTGCTGCTGCCTGCTGCCGGGTTCCAACTCGTACCTTTAGGTGGCGAGTGGCGACAGAAAGGACACCTATTGGCCTTTTTGCTAACCGACTTCAAAAAAGGAGGAGGGTCGGGACCTCAGAACCTCCTCAGAACATAACTTAAGTCGGGAACTCGGGATATTTGTTTTTTTCTTGTTTTTTTTTTTTATGTATGTCCCCCCAGGTCCCCCCTTCGAGCAACACGGTAGAAAAGGCCGCGTTCCTCCAAGATGTCCCCCTATTGCGCCTAGCTAGACGGATGGACCGATTTGGAAAATTATTTTGGGTTTACCATCCAATGTTCCAATTGGACCCTTTGACACCAGGTCAGGATCTGATGATGGGATCCTGGAGAAATCGAGGGAACTCTTCAAATATTATAGGCAGACCTATACCCCTACCCAGGGGTTAATTATGTAGCGTAGGGTAGCACTGAGATGGGATTTGACGAAATTAATTCCCCAAAGGGGGGGGGGGGGGGAATAGGGGGTTGCAATTTGTATTGAACTCAAAAAGCACTTGACACTTGACAGTTTCTAATCAAATAGGGTTTGTGGAAGTCGTTTTTAGGGTTCCGTACCCGTTCCGTCCGTCCGTCCGTCCGTCCGTCCGTCCGTCCGTCCATCCGTCTGTCTGTCTGTCTGTCTGTCTGTCTGTCACCAGGCTATATCTCATGAACCGTGGTAGACAGTTGAAATTTTCACAGATGATGTATTTCTGTTGCCGCTATAACAACAAATAATAAAAAACAAAATAAATTTAATATTAAGGGGGGCTCCCATACAACTAACGTGTTTTTTTTTTTGCGGTTTTTATAGATAATGGTACGGAACCCTTCCGAAGTCCGGAGTCCAAATCGCACTTGGCCGGTTTTTATTAGGGTTTCGTATCTCAGAAAGGAGGAGAAGCCCTTCTGTCCGTCCGTCCGTCACAGGCAATTTATTCAGAACATATTGGACCGATGAAGTTGAAAATCTGTACACATATCAATATCTGTGACCCAAAGACAGAGGTGCAATTATTATCGTTCACTGGGTGCAATGTAAATATTTAAATATGGAATATGGGGGCCACTTTTGGGGGGCCAAATGAGAAAAATAAATTCAAAATATGCCGTGTGACATATCAAATGAAAGCGCATGATATGAGAATTTTAAATATATTTTTATAATATTTTTAAGACTAATTTTGAAAAAGTTATGCTCAATAATATTATTATACCGATTCGCATGTCATCAAAACCTCTAGGGTACTTACGGAAGTCCTAAAAATCTGAAATTTGGTATGCAGGCACATGTTTTCACCCATATTCCATAAAAACTCCGAAATTCACAACTTTAACTCCCTTACCCCCTAAATCTGGGGTGCAAAGTTTGTATGAAAAACTAAATTTTAGGGTTATTTTTGTGGGCGTTAGTCCTATTATTGTTCTACGGAACCATCTCAACTCAACGCGAGTCCAACTCGCACTTGGCAGCTTATTTATTTTTTGGCACGCTCGCAACCAATCCCTAAAGCCCCAAATCCTACCCACCTGCCTACACCGTAATATGGGTCTGTTTGCCTATTCGCAATACGCGAGCGAGTACCTATAGTATTTAACGTCAATATAGATTTATTTAATTCCCGGAGACAGGCTGTCGCTAACGACGGCCAATAACTCATCGGTGGATCGTAAACGTAGGCTAAAGATAAATAAACTGTCACGGCATACGAAAATAGAGCATACTGTTCGCCTAACGACTCATACACCCAGTAGTTGCATGTCGACGTATAGGTACTATTATCTCTTCTGTGGTATAGGACTACTTGTAGCATATCTAAGTAACAAGCTTGTTGTAAGTACTTACAAGACCTGAAATAATAATAAAAAACCTAATGATTTCTATTATGACTCGGTGGCGATAGACTAGCCCCTTGACCTAGAGCCTAGACTCTAGGCTCGTATCGTGCTCTACCTTGGGAACCCCGATCTAATCATGATGACAGTAGATTGGGAAAGGTTGATTCTTGGGGTTGATTGATATAGGTATCTGCTTACTTATTTTAAGTTATAAATGAGCAACACACTGGCCAGTCAGTTACTGTTGCAGTCTTGCAATGTAATCCGATATTTGAGCTCTCGTGGTCAAACACAACACACCATTCATTACCACATTCAGAACCAACCATACGAACATGGTCATCTACCGCCATTTTGATGACGTCAGCAAGCATTTCAGAACATACCCTCATGATGGCTGAAGTTATAGAGACATCACACAGAATAGAACTCACAGAAAGCTATTGATTTGTAAGTAATAATTATATGTATTGTACACATGGGTCTACTCCTGCTCAGCAATCCACCTGTCTCATCCCTATTTGGTTTGCTGGAAGAGATCTCTTATTAGAGATAAGCTCGCCTTTGTACACGTTTTCTATGTTTTTTACTGTCCTATGTAACTTTTTGTGTGCAATAAAGAAATTATGAATTATGAATTATGAAAGCTATTATGATGGAAACATTTGATTGAAGACTAGTGCGTTTTTTCTTTTATGACATATTTGGTTTGAAAATCAAAACACGCAGTGGTGCCTTAACTAATATGTCACATATTATGTTGCCATTATTTTTTTTGTCTAGCATTTCTTGACAAAGTCTACAGACAGTGGTATCGACTGCACAACATAGTTGACAAGATAGATGGGTAGTAGGTACAGTAAAACTCAAACTCAAAGCTTTATTATTATTAGTTATGTAATCTAATAGTTAGCTAGGTACCTACTTAACTACTTACACATGCATGTAGCATGTAAACTGTGACAGTAACCATTCCCCGATGGCAAATGATACATGAGATCATCACTCAAGTTCTTTGATATGTACATATAGACATACTCTACGTTCGAATTGGAAGTGGCGAATTCTCAACGAATAAGCTGCCAAGTGCGAGTTGGACTCGCATTGAGAGGGTTTCGTACAATAATAATAAGACTAACACCAACAAAATACCCTAAAATTATGGGGTTATACCCCAGATTTAGGGGGTTAGTTAGGGGGTTAAAGTTGTGGATTTCGGAGTTTTTATGGAATATAATGGGTGCAAACATGTGCTTGCATAGGTACCAAGAGACATGCGAATCGGTCATAATATTGGGCATAACTTTTTCTAAATTAGTCTTTAAAATACCTATTATAAAAATACTTTTAAGTTCCTCACACCATGCGCTTTCATTTCATATGCACACTCACGACATATTTTGAATTTTATATTTCTCATTTGGCCCTCCAAAAGTGGCCCCTATATTCCATATTTATATAATTACATTGCACTTCTGTCTTTGGGTCACAGATATTGATATGTGTACCAATTTTCATCTTCATCGGTCCCATATGTTCTGAGTAAATTGCCTGTGACAGACGGACGGACGGACGGACAGACGCACAAGTGATCCTACCTATTAAGGGTTTCTCCTTCTGAGATACGAAACCCTAAAAACAGGTTTAGGGAGATCAGCAAAATTAATAATACGTAAATGGGAAAAGGCGTGACGCTAGGTTATGTTATGTTAACAGTCAGATTCTTTCACCATTAAAACTTTAGTGAGGTTTATTGTCATTCTATCCGCAATAAGATGAATCAACGACATCAATCAGGCGTTTTAAGTCTCTCTCTATCTCAGTCTTAGTAATTCTAGAGTTAAATATATTCCAAACGCCGCCGTTAAGATACTTAATATTCGCGGCCCAATGCTGAAATAGTGGCGTTAATGTATCAGTTTATTATTATTGATATTTCATTCAAAGGATACAATAACATTTTATTGCCTTTGAGCAGGGCGGATACCGGGAGTAAACGTTTCAACACATGGACGGTTTCAAAGTAAATTCGCAGTGTTTCGGGAATGTGCCTTGGTGACGGAAATACTATAGGTGGGTACATGGTAGCTACTTACTTATATTTACCCAACTACCCATTATGTATCGTTATAGGTGTCTGTCATGCAAATTTTGATAGTCAGTAAAATGTAGCTGATTGGCCGGACAAAATGTCTAGAAACTGAATCATCTAAATAAGGATCCTTTGTTAATTAATTTACACCTTCTATGATGTAATAACAGGTCAAGTGCGAGTAGAACTCGCGCACCAAGGGTTCCGATCACACTTGGAGAACGTAACACGTGTAATTAGGTTTCCACATAAAAAACTAAATTGTGATGTCATCCATGTAAACCAAATTGAATATTTTTTTAGAAAGACAGAAATTTGCAGTTTTTAGATTTTCCCTTTTATAAGACCTTCCTTATAAGACTTTGCTTCTTGCCAAATTTCATGATTCTAGGTCAACGGGAAGTACCCTCTAGGTTTTGATTTCCTTGCGAATATCAAGCAATTTCAGCAAAATCTTTTGATTGCGTTGACCTATTAGTTTAATGTTTTCACAACTTTAAGAAATCACAGACTTGAGTAATCAATGTTAATTTCAACTTTATACCTCCATGCGTTTTTGAGAAAAAGTCTTAACAGACGGTGAACAGACAGACAGGCAGGCAGGCAGGCAGGCAGGCAGGCAGGCAGGCAGGCAGGCAGGCAGGCAGGCAGGCAGGCAGGCAGGCAGGCAGGCAGGCAGGCAGGCAGGCAGGCAGGCAGGCAGGCAGGCAGGCAGGCAGGCAGGCAGGCAGGCAGGCAGGCAGGCAGGCAGGC